>OX411311.1:130934348-131144348 GCA_948150685.1 Rhaphigaster nebulosa | reverse complement strand
ACTGCGTTTCTTCAACTTTGAGCCGAATCGGACGAGCCGTTTATGAAATATAGTCCTGCTAAGGAAAATATTTTTGCTAAATTAGTCGATGGAATTAAATATAATTAAATTAAACTAAACTAAAATAAATTAAACCCGCATAATCCCTAAAACTTTAATCAAAATTGGAATAAAGCAGTAGATATCCATAAATCCATGCCCTTCATGCGGACTTGACTACAGACAGACAAGAGAATAAATTTTTCTTTGATGTCTAAAAGGTAAAACGCTAGTGGAAATTTTTGATTATGTGGAGAAAAAATGTTTTCACTTCCTGCATGAATACAAAGCTTCGGTATTGAGGAAACAAAACACTATTTAAAAAAAATAAATATGAATATTATACAATACATATCATTTCCCACATTTAAATAATTAATTGTAAAATGTCCCGAAGGATGGAGATTACAAGAGATATGTGATGTAAGCTGGCGCTCGGCTAGAGCCTAGGCCGAAACGTTGGCACGTAAGAAATGATTCATACTTATTGGTGTCTTTGTCTTTGACCGCACCCCCCTTCCCCCCCCCCCCCCGATCAACTTCTTCCTTAATTATACCTACGGTCAACGATAACTTACTCCTATTGTAGCATATATTCGATGTGACATTAAACGAAGATATTTAAAACTTCTGAAGGAAATTTTCATATTCTTTGATCCATTTCTTTCAGTCTGACGCCCCCTCGAAAAATATAAGACCGTGTGAAATCGTCTTAACAATAAGACTACAATAAGTTCAGTTTTGCTATTATACCTTTTACACGTTTACTCAAAGACTATACAGGATTTTACTAAATAAATAGTTAGTAAATAAGTAAATAAATAATGAATAGTGTTGTGAGAACAATTATACATAAATTATTTATATCAGTTGACGCCCACATGATGGTATAGAAGGATCAATCTAATTAGGGATTGATAAATTATTTGCCACTTCTATAATTTTGTTATTATTGAAAAATAGTTTCGAATGTTATACATTCATCTTCAGTTCTAAAAACATACAAAAATTCAAAAATGAGCAATTCAAAATAATAATAATGGCTTATTTTTGAATTTTTGAGAGTTTTTAGAACTGAAGATGGATACATAACATTTGAAACTATTTTTCATAATAAAAATAAAATTATAGAAGTGGCGAATAATATAACAATCCCTAATTATTTATATATTATTATTTTTTACTAGTTAATAACTCGAAGTTCTATGTAAGTGTTGTGTGCATATCTCATAGATGTTCAAATAGGATAAGATTTGGACGTGAGATTAAAGTTATTGACAATAGCAATACCAATTATATTATAATTACAGCCCTTTACAGCGACTGACTCACATAATAAATATAGCTTAATAAAGTTTTTACAATGAGCAAAATAATGCAATTAAACAGTCGAAATTTAATTTTATGAGGGGTCGAATCTTGCATATAAAACGATTAAAAGACTCATTATGCAGTAAAATTTAAATTATACAACGTTATTCGGCTTTCTCTGACGAAAGGGGTTGAAGCTATTAAGTATGGAGATATTAAGGAATTTACTGTTCAAGATTATAGTGTTTTTGTTTCGAATTTTTTAATTTTTTTTTTATTATTTTTAATTCATTGAATGAGCTCAAGAAATAAGATAATATTTAGAAAAGGGTTTTCAAGATGAGAGGAGAAACATCTGCTTGTCCGGTGATGTAACCAGTTGCTCATCAGTTACATCACTCATCTCCTGTAACCTTCGCCCCTGGGACATTTAACAAGAATATATATATATATATATATATATATATATATATATATATATATATATATATCGTTATTAAATGTCGTTTTCTTTCAGTAGGTAGCAAGTTCCCAAGAGATTTCTTCGTGTTCCGTGACAACATTAGAACTGTCTATGTCACTAGATAAAGCATTGGAAATCGACGGTTTCAACATTTAAGCGGGTTCTTCCCCGCTCACAAATCTTATTCAACTCACAAATGGTGAGGAGAAAAGAGTATTTTACAATCAATTTTAACATTTAAAACAAGTAATAAAATTATTTAATTAGAGGGGACAAAAAAAAAATCGTGTTTGTAACCTTTATCACCGAACCATATGATCTCTGTATTTAATTTTAATATAATTATTGATAAAAGTTTATTATGATCTTCAAGTAAAGTACTCTTTTCGGCCCTCAAATTTGAACCAAAATCTATTAAATACATTTATATCGATATAAAAGTTCTATTTACCAAATTTGAGATGTTTTACATTAAATTTTAATACAATTTTTAATTCCAAAAAAATCTATGTCTTTTGATGAAAATCGGTATTGAAAATTCAAATCAACATCAAAGGTTGGCCAAAATTATTGAAAAGGGACCGGATCCAGGTAATGAAGACCTCACCAATTTATGTAGGTACATACACTAATAGGTATATACACTATAACAGGTACACATTAGATATACCCAGACTCTGTTGGATGGGTAGCAAACATTAAATGGCGCAGATAGGCCTACTATTCCTAGACTATAAAACAGCTGACCTATAATCTCTATTTCGAGTAGACGAGAGAACGCCTCCTTCGACGACGCGACCCAGTTCCCACCGTCGCGACGCGCCGCGGGCGGTCAGATACAGATGAGTGGACTATGGCTCGTGCCATTCAGCGTCATCTTCCCACTTTATTTTCAAAAACAATTAATAGTCGACTTGGAGCGTCCTCCATCTGTCGTTGTCGTGGAACCTTCATAGAACGATCTCGGCCGAGTCGAGAGCTTTGTTTAAATCGGCCTCGCGCGGCCTAGAAATTCCGCTTTGATAAACAACGCAACAGGCGATACATCTATTTTCGCAAATAGACCAAAGGAATTGATTTTTTAATATATATTTTTTTTTTTTTAGAAGAGTCTGTTTCGATAATGAGTTTGGAACTAATTGAGAACATTAAAATTGTTATATGAAAATGAATCTCTGTTGAACTCATTTGATTGCTATTTTGAGCTATAACCACTTTCTGCATTGCAAGAAAGAATGAATGATAATAAATTACATAACATTTCTTAATTTTTAAACTTGTTATGGTTTCAGCCGCATTAAATTTGGATTACATACAAAATAATAACCTATAATATGTTGTACAGTCTCATTCATTGAACATATTTTCAAGGAACAGGGTCAAAAAGACCCTTTTATAAACTGTAATAAAGTTTCACATTTTTTTTTCTCTCCCTACCACTTAATTATCTAAATAACGTTTTCACAGAATAATTCCACACTCATTAAACGGTTTGAGTAGTCAATTTGCTTATTGGGTATGATCTGCTCAAAACGCTCAGAAAACGTGACAGATTTATTAATAGCTATTTGAGAGACTAAAGGTTTTGTTTGAAATCTTTTCATCATTATCTGAGTGTTTTTTTTTTTTATGGCCCCCGTATCTATAAATTATATAAATATCTTATGTGGACACCCGCATGACTTCCTAATACGCCTATTAAACTATAAATTGCTGGTTCAAAAAAGGCATGAAGATAAAAAAAAAAAAAAATTCAGGTACACTACCACTTCCGGCAGGCAAATTTTAACCAAAATCAAGCATGTTATTTATATTGATATAAAAGTCTTATATACTAAATTTGAGTTATCTAGCATTATATTTTAATATAATTACTGATGAAAGTTTATTATTACGTTTAAGTAAAGTATCCCTTCCAGTTTGCCAATTTTTACCGAAATATAGTATTTTATTTATATTGATGTAAAATTCTTATATACCAAATTAGATATATTTTGCATTATATTCTAATATAATCTTTGACGAAAGTCTAATATGACCTTCAAGTAAAGTACCACTTCCAGTTATGATGTAACCAAAACTAGAGGCTCACAAGCAGATGTTACAACACTCATAAATACTAATATTTAACTCTCTAGGGTACACCGTTTTAGAGTTTCGCGAGATACGTACGCACGTACGTACAGACGCCACGAAGAAACTCAGTTAAAATGGATTCTGGGAAGATCAAAATGGATATTATCATTTAAATCTGAATACAGAAAATTTTGGCGATTACAATATTTCCATTACTTCGTACACGGAAGTATAAATGTAACTGCGACAACATTCCGAATAAAATAATTTAACTGATCTTCATTTTTATATAATTATAACTAAATCATTATTACATACCTACATAATTGGAAAGTAATAATTAAATTAATGTTCAAGGTATTTTACAAAAGGTAAATTAATAGTTATAGCCATTATGCCTTCATTAAGAGTTTAGTACATAAGTGTCCATAATAATTTAATTAATTAATTTACGTCCGCATGATGGTATAGAAGGATCAATCTAATTAGGGATTGATAAATTATTTGACACTTTTATAAATTTGTTTTTATTGAAAACTAGTTTCGAATGTTAAAAATTCATCCTCAGTTCTAAAAACACACAAAAATTAAAAAATAAGCAATTTAAAATACAGGTTGGTATTATTATACATATTAAATTAGATGTAATATAAATCAGTATTATAAAACATTTATGAATTCATTTAATATTTTACTAATTTATATTACATCTAATTTAATATGTATAATAATAACAACCTGTATTTCAAATTGCATATGTTTGAATATAAGCAAAAATCAGGATTGGATTTAAAATTTAATTAAGACAAGAAATCAAATACATGTTGGTACTCACCAAGGTTTAAATGGATTATATCAAACAGAAAAGTTTGGTACTTGTATCTTCTCGTATTGTGTACTAACAATGAACGAGAGATAGGCAGTATGTTTTTAGGTAAACGGTTTATGGGTCAGGGTTTTTCCAGTAATGCCGGTGAATAATTGGTTTTTCTGTTATAGATGGGAATAAATTTAAGATTGGACTATTGTAGATATTTATTTGATCATTTAAGCAAAAATCTGGATTGGATTTAAAAGATTTTATTATTTCAAGTGCTTCATATATATTTAATTTGAGGCTGTTTTCAACCCGATGTATTAATTTAACGTGAAGATGAATGTATAACATTCCAAACTAGTTTTCAATAAAAACAAATTTCAAAAAAAGTGGCAAATAATTTATCAATCCCTAATTAAATTAAAGTTCAAGATATTTTGCACTAGATAAGATATCCATTATGCATCATCATATTATTTTATCTTTACAAAGCTCTATAAATCGATAAGTATCTATAATTAATTAATTAATTAATTAAATATGGATATTCGATTATTAAACAAATATAAAAAATAATTAAATATAGTAATTACGACTGATGAGGGGATAATGAAACTAATCCAATTAGAGCGGGAAAGCAGGAAAATGAGAAACTATCGGTTAATACACGAACGCCACGCAATCTACGACATATTGCATGCTGCAAGGACAAGCCAGGTATCCAGAACTGCTAATGTGTTAGGAGGAAACGAGGTGAAAATTATAAACGCATAATGGAAAATTATACAGAATAACAAGAATCAGTAGTTTTCATAGTCGTATTTCATTAAAAATCGATCAGTTATCCAAAGAGAGAGAAAAATAAAAAAAATATAGTTAAAGTATAATTAGAAGATCCCCAAAACAAAGCCTTAACCCTCTCAAATAGCAGTAAATAACTAACCAGTCAACGTTCCGTCAATTCAGGCATCTTCGGGAAAGAAAAACATCAGATACAATAGATAGATAAAATTGATAAGTTATCTCAGATATGTTCTTCAGTATAGAGTCATTCTGATGAGACTTCTGAAATTCACATCTTATAACTTTGAGGTTGGTTTTGTATGTATCTAATTATTATGGAATTGAATCCAATTTTTGTTCATATTATTGGTGAGTTTACCTGTCATTAGTAAATAGTAAATGGCCAAAATATATATATTTAAAGTAAATTGTGGTTAAGATGGGTAGGAAGTCATCAAGAACTTATTATGCCTCAAGAAAATGGTGAAAACGAGATCTCATGTCTGTTACCAATATTATTTCTGGTAATATTCGTTTTATAAGCTGGTAACCCTGAAATCCTCTGACCTTGGACGGTGCAATATCTCATATCCAGAGAAGTTTTGCCAAACTGAAATCATAGTGGTAACATACTGGAGCACTCGTTTTCACCATACTTTGGAGACATAAGTTCTTGATGACCTCCTAACTATTGGAAATGCTACAGAATTTGAGCACCATTCATTTTTTTAAAAATAGAATACGTCTGCTTTATAAGTGCTAATTTTAATCAGAGCTAGGAATTTTATCTTCATCAAATTATCAATGTATGTAAATGTGGACAGTTACGTGCTTGAGAATTTTGAATATTAAAATCTAAAATTTACTCTAATTGTAAATATTTTGGTTTAACATTTACTGCGTATTAACGATACATGTAACTCACCAATAAAATATACAAAAATTGGAGGCAATTCCATGATAATTAGAGGCATGTAAACACAACCTCAAAGTCAGAAGACTTCATGAAAAGGAAATAATATCTATTTCGCAATAGAAAATTCTTCAAAAAATTGTTAAAGCAACATGGTTTATTTCAAATAAAATACCCCAAAACAACATTCCGACAGTATAATCTTAAATCAAAGACAAGCCAATCGTATTTCACTCTTCAGCTCATGATCACGCCAATTCACTTACCTCGTCCCTGTTGAAAGAAAAGAAAGTGGTCCGGAGATCTCCTGCTTCACCAATAATATCAATTTTAAATCAAGGCTCATTAGGAAATAAGTCGAAGACGACAAAATATCGAAATTAAATTTGCTATATGCGTTCCAGCGCAGTTGCAAATATTTTAAAGAATAAATAAAAACATTTCAGCGTGTTTTTTTTTTTAATTTATTGTGGGAGGTAAACAACTACATCTATATCGATCCCTGCTCACGCTACATCGAAAACAAGTTATATATATATATATATATATATATATATATATATATATATATATATATATATATATACACACACAGATCGGCTTGGAGAAACCTTACATGGGTTTTTTAAACAGTTAACATTGTTTTGAATAATTGGAAAAGAGAGGATATAGTCTCATGCAAGGAGCAATCCTTACGATGCATATTGTTTAAAATTTTATAATTGTTTAAAAATTCATAAATAAACTATAATATTAAAATAAATAGAACAGATATAATAATATAATGCAATTATAATGATAAAGTGAAAAATTAAAAAGATAATAATGTAAGACTAAGAAAAAGATAAATAAATAAAAAATTAGAAAAAAGAAATAATTATGCAATTAAAATAAAATAAATTAATTTAAAAAAACAACATAAATAATATATAAAAAACGAATAAAAAAAATAGTATAAATGATGTACTTGTCTTAGGAAAAACAAATAATAATAAAAAAAAATTAGAAACGGTCTAAAAATCGACTACAATTGATGACGTAAGCACCAAATATTAACGGCTCTCAGTCGACAGTCAGGCCTTGACCAGGACAAGAAACCTTAATAATATATTGTAATTATAAACGTTTTTCCACCTTCATTCATGAATTCCAACTATGGACAACAACGAATAAAATTTAAAAAAAAAAATAGATTGTCATTTGGAGAAAAAAGTTTTTTTTTCTGTTTTCTGTAAAGTTTTCTAAATGCCTCTTTTGCTTACGCCTTTAAAAAAAAAAATGGCGTCTATTTATTGAAATGATAACAAGAAAATCGATAAAGTTAAGAGAAAAAAAAAATTTCTGGATTTTAAATGTGTCAATTATAATTAATTTATATAAATAAGGAAAGACATACCTCAATCATAATCTATGTCGGATTGCTAAAGGTCTGGGTTATAAGTCAGAGAGAGCGAGACGCTGGATTGAAGGAGGCGGCTGCGAGACCTCGGAGAACAATTGGATAATCCCCCGACAAATTCGCGTGACGTACATCCTGCCGGCTCGCGACGAGCGAATGAATCGGTTGCCAACAGCCGCTTATCCAAGCTCCAATTGGATAATGGATCTGTATATATATCATCTGTAGCGCGCGTGGCTGCAGCGGGACACAACTGGTTAGTGATCTCGGGTTAAGTCATCATCATAATCATCAAGAATTCTTCAACGGAGAACGTTATCGGGATCACAGTCATCCTTAAATCGAACTTGAAAACAATTTTTTTGGGGTATCCTTCCCCCCATCCCAAAAAAAAAAAAAACATTGGTGTGCAAATAGTTTACTTATTAATAGTATCAAGCAAAAGCGTTTTATATAGCTTCATATTACAAAGTCCTACAAGAATAGACTAGTGTTGAAACATGTAAGTCAGAATTCAGAACTGAACTATGACCTCATCATAACAGTGTCGGACTTGACAATGGAACGATGGATTGCAGACCACTTGAAATCGTCAACACTCCAAGCACTCCACTAAATTATTCCATTTCTTACCAACAGAGAGTATTCATGCTCCTCTAGGCCATTTCCAAAACTATTCCAAACTCTTAGATACTACAATTTCAGACATTTATAAGAAACATTATCTCTGAATATTATGAAAATTATTTTAAGAGTTAAAAGGGTCGATTCAGCTACTTTGCTATCCACCATAACTAATTGATAATTTTAGTTAATTATACTGGACTAATAATTGAGTGGTTAATTGAGTCGATATTCTTTTTTTATTTATAATGATTATTGTTTTTTGTTTTTTTTTTCCTTTAAGTATGTTTGTTTCCATTGGTATTTATCCATATCTTTTTATTTATATATTATTTCTTGTACTAATTTTGATGCTTGTGCGTGGTGTGCGTTTCTAAAATTTGTACATTTGATTAATTTTTAAGTAATTTATTTTATCAGTTTTTTTTTTTAAATAAAAAAAGATCACTGGAAAAGAGAAGTAAGTAATAGATCAGAGAAAGATCAGCAAAAAAAAAGAACAGATATAATATATGTATAATGTTCAGCACTAGATTGATGAGCATGCTGTGTGAGTAACAACCCAAAGTATTTTGGCATCATTGCTGTTAATAAAGCATTTCTCTCTCTACAATCTACAAATATTTCAATGTACAGATTAATTTAAATATTGAGATTTAATAGGAAATAAATTGTACGTCAAAAATAGCAAAAACATAAAATAATTTAACCTTTATTCAAAAACTAAGAAATAAAAATATTGTGAAAATTTTAAGAATATTATGAATTTACAAAAATGTCCTTTTAATTGATATTTACACTTTTTAACTTAAATAATAGTAAAGAAATAAACAAAATTGTACGTTATTCATATCAAGATTTAGTTAACATATTACTTCCTTGTACGAAGTAAAGGAAGTATTGTAATCGCGAAAATTTTCGGTTTTCAGATTTCAACGGAAATATCCATTTTGACCATCCCTGAATCCATTTTGACTAGTTCCGTCGTGGCGTCTGTACGTACGTACGTTCGTATCTTGCATAACTCAAAAACGTTTAGCCGTAGAAAGTTGAAATTTTGTATTTAGGATTGTTCTAAAATCTAGTTGTGAACCTTCCTATTTGGTCATTCCTTGATCACCGGAAGTGGTACTTTACTTGAAGGTCATAATTGATTTCCATCAAAAATTATATTAAAATATAATGTAAAACATCTCAAATTTGGTAAATAGGACTTTTATATTGATGTTAATGTATTTACTAGATTTTAGTTAAAATTGGTGAGCCGAAAAGGGTACTTTACTTGAAGGTCATAATAAGCTTACATCAAAAATTATATTTAAATTACATACATAAATCATATGTTTCTGTAATAAAGGTTACAAACGCAATTTGGTTTCCAATCCAATTAAACATTTTTATTACTTGTTTTAAATGTTAAAATTTAGTGTAAAATACTGGTTTTCCTCTCTGTGTGTCACAAGATGGATGTCGCGACGCCGAGTGTCGTTTTTACTGCGATCTTCGGAAACTAGTAACCAAATTCAGTATCACTTTTTCAGCCACCGATTTATAGTTTAATAGGCGTACAAGGAAGTCATGTGTTGCCCACATCAGATATTTTATTAAATCAGTATCGTAAATTTCAACTATTGATTGTATTCTATTGTATTCCACACTCACAGTCTGTTTGAGTGATTGTATTTGTGAGTGGCGTAATGGAGTGACCGATGGAATTCCAGCCGCTCCGCATCACTCCATAAATCCACACTGGATTTCAATCCACGTTCCATTGACTGTGGAATGGTTGGACTGATTGTTCCTAAGTTTCCACCTTAATAAATTTTAGAAAAGTTCATAATAAATCGAATTTTCGCACGCGGTGTCAAAACGGTTATAAAATCGCGACTGTAGAAAGAATCCTAACATGAGGTAAAGAGTCCTAAATAAGGTACAGAAAAATGAGAAGGGGCGAATCTTTTAATTTCAATGAGCAATATTAACTGTTCCAGCGAAAGTTCAATAAAAGTTACATTTTAGTTAAAAATAGCTGTTTTTGTATTACTATATTCTGATATACCTCATGTAGGTGTTTCGGATAGCGTATTACAATAATTCCACAAAAAATTAAAATTATACGATACCACAAGAACATACAAACAAGAAAAAAATTGTGTTTAAAACGTCTAGACGGTAAAATCCGTTTAACAAGTAATAAGTAGACAAAATTAACAGCAACGAGAATAACTTACATTTTATATTATATTAAGAATAACTTATAACTTTTGCATTTTTTGATATGCGATTTAAGTTAAAATAGATTTTCTTCGTCAAGGTGGAAGTGAAATTATTTTTTTCTGTCAAGATTTTTTCAGGGTTAGGTTCCTTTGGACTGGGAATTAAATATAAATAAATAACCTAAAATAAAACAAACTAAGAACTGGTTTTCCGAGATTCAGAATTTATTTTTTTTCGCCTTCAAGGACTTTCTTTTGAATTCGAAAACAGTCAAATATAAATTACAAAAGTCAGTAGGATACTGAATCTAGATTCATTGCAACTAAAATCAAATACAATGATTTTAAAGATTGTATAATCCAAATCCAAATTTAAATTGGGTTTCTGTCTTTCATAATTGTCTATTAAACTCGCTATAGCAATGGATTCCAAATAACAATTCAGTATATATTCTGAAAGGGGAATTTAAAAGAAGCTTTAATTTTTTTTTGTCGTATATTCCCCGAAAAAAAATAAACTATTGCAGTGGGTTGAAGGTCCGTGGGACTGCGTTTTCTATCCGTTTCATAACCCATAGAGCACGATTATAGAAGTTTTGGAGATGTCTGATATATATATATATATATATATATATATATATATATATATATATATATATATATATATATGCATATACCCCCCCGCAACATTTGAGCACCTCCAGCAGCCCCCTTTGGGTCAAATGAGCTGAAATTAGGCATGTAGGATTTTCTTCCAGGCAGAACGATACCATTAAAGAATGGGTAAAAATTCCAGTCAATATTTCGGTATGTTTACCTGAAACCTTTTTTAAGTTCTTTAAGTTTTGTACGTCTCTACAGCTCCACCAAATTAGTTTATATGACTGAAAATTTGTTTTTGAATTGAGTTGGTGTTAGGTAAGTATCTTTTGGGAGTCTCAACTCTGTTCCCTATTTTCTCACTCCCCCGTTTTTTTTTAATATTTTGTATTTTAGTGAAATTGAAAGTACTATTGCTCACGGATTTTTTATTTTTATTTTATGTAATTATTTTAGCTGTCTATTACGATCAAAGTACAGGATGGGATATCGAATTCAAATTCCTACCGCTCTACAAGGCAATCCTTATCAATTACCACCTTATCAGAAAATCGATACAGTGATAATACGCTATCAGTAACAAACACATGTCAATTACTTTACATATGACTGAGTTGTTGCAACAACGTCATAGTTCGAAAATCATGATTTTTTTTATTTAATACCACAGGGACAATTACAATGATGTCAACTATTAACTAAGAGATTGTCACAAATGAATGATATAAAAAGTTTATATTGAACTTTAGTTATAACTTTAACACCCTTGAGAACAAAATAAACAACACACGATCGAAACATTTATCAAAACTTGTATACATCCTTCCTTGTAAATTATCAAAATGGATTTGTACAAGCACAAAACAAAATGAAAATACAGCCTGCATATCGATAATTCTGTAAATCGAACTTCTGTGCATCGAAAATTTGTAGGAACCTTTAATTTTTATTAGAAAAAAAAAAAAAAATCTGCATATCGAATAAAATTTCTATATCATACGAAAAATTCTAATTTAAATAATATAAAATGCGATTTTCATCAAAAAGAGCCCTAAGTTACAGTACATTAGAATGAGCGATAATTAACTAAGAAAAAAAAATGTCCTACTGGTTTACATGGAAATTGGGGTAAGTTCTTGTTTCAGAAGAAGCACAGGAGTACCTAAATTCTCTGAATCTCTTTCCTAACATAGAATGAAATTTTCATTTTTAATTCAGTTTGACTTTGCCTTTCTTGTTATGAAAATTGCTCCTAAACATGACTTCGGTGATGAATTATACACAAATAGACATTAGAAGCCATCTTGCGCAAAACTAAATAGAATTAATTTTTATGTCTGTTTGAATATTTTTAATGCATGTTCTTATTAAATTATAAATGTACATTTTTAAAAAATTTGCAATCACAGATGTAATTTGTATAATTTTTCGAATAAGTGTTAATGAATATCGGTTTTGTTTTTCTTTAAATTTAACCCTAAAAAATACCTTTTGGTACATCATTAACCTCCCCCCCCCCCAAAAAAAAAATTGCATTTGGCCCTAAAGAATAGCTGCAATTGTTTTTAGCCTGAAAAGACTGAAAAATTGTAATCTTTCTTTATATCGAAATTTCCATATATCGATTTTTTTTTTCAGGGAACCTTCTTGTTCGACTACATGGCGGTTCGACTGTATTTGAAAATTAGGAAAATAATAATTGTATATACGTGAAAAAAAAAAATAATAAAACTATGAGCAGAAGGGCACAAAAAAAAATATTCGTAATTTATTTTAAATTCTTCAAATTATAAAAAATTTATCGTTTTTTCTTTTGTATTTTTAATGTTTTTTTTTTTTTCTGAAATATACTTATACATATATATTTTGCAAAAAATAAAACATTGAAAAAAAACGATCAAATTTTTAAAATTTGAAGAAGTTAAAACAAATTACGAATAATTATGTAAATCACTCCATGTGATCTTGATTTTTTTGTCCTGATAATACATGAATTAGCGAACCGCTATTTTAGACATTTAAGGCATTGTGTTTGGACTATCCTATCAATCAATTTATGTCTCCTCTTTTTGAGTTTTTTTTTTTAACTCGTTTATATTAAGGTAATTACAATGAACTAAAGAAGATATAAGTCAAGAAAAAATTCTAAAAATGTACTTAGATATTTAATCAATCAATAAATAAATCAGTAGTAGATATTTAATCAATCAATAAATAAATCACTAATCAATTAATCAGTCAAATATTTATGATAAGCGGAGTTTGTGCCATGGAGAAAAATATATTGCTATAAATTTAAAGGACAATTGTCTTGGAAAAATTATTCATTGAAATTAAAGGGCTTGCGAATAATGATACTTAAGTTATCAAAACTTTAAATTACTCGCGTGAGAAACTCGATTAATCGGGTTTTCCCTAGATAGCAATCGAACAGGATGCAGAATATTAACTATTGGTGATAAGTGGAAAATTCTAAGTATTGAAATTTCTTGGACAATGCCCTTCAACTGACCACGCATAAATTCCATGGCCTTATTATGTTGGGGATTTCGTGGAACACGTAACTCAGCTGGGATTCCCAGCGAAGTTATCGCGAGACGAATCATCAAATAAGGATTTGAACAGCTTTAAAATTTTCCGATCTACTTTTAGAACAGTCTTGTTATAAAGTTAATATAAATATTGATTTTAATAAAAAATAATTTTAACTAATAACTAATTAAACAAACCTCGAAAATTACTTCGTCAGCCTCGGGGAATAATTTGGTAAGTCGAAAAATGGTTCTCATCAGTTTTGTTGCGATCAACTCGCAAGCCTTCTGCACGCTGTGATGAAGTTGGTCACTTAATAGCTCTTAAATCATTCTGAGGTATAGAGGAGTTAATAACTCAGGAGGACCATTTTTTTCAGAAACCCTGTGTGGATTTTTAGGAGTGAAGCGGAACGGCTGGAATTTCATCGGTGCTAAACACCATCTCACACCACGCCAAAATCCGATCACTCCAACTGACCGAAAACTGATGGTGTAGAGCGATGGACTGCACAGTTTTTAGACGAACCGAACATTTTTAAAATTATAGAGACACTATTTCTAACTTGTTGATTCACAAGAGTTATATTAATCTTAGCATTGAAATATTCGTAGACTGTAATTATTATTAAAAAAATACTGTTCATCAAAATTTATAATTTTTTTTTCCTTGTACAAAGTAAAGAAAGTATTGTAATCGCGACAATTTTCGGTTTTCAGATTTCAACGGAAATGTCCATTTTGACCATCCCTGAATCCATTTTGACCATCCCTGAATCCATTTTGACTAGTTTCGTCGTGGCGTCTGTACGTACGTACGTTCGTATCTCACATAACTCAAAAACGGTTAGCCTTAGAAAGTTGTGAGCTTCCCTTTTTTGGTCACTGCTTGATCAAGGGAAGTGGTACTTTACCTGAAGGTCATAATTGATTTTCATCAAAAATTATATTAAAATACTATGCAAAACTTCTCAAATTTGGTATTTATAACTTATATATTGATTTGTTATTTAAATCAATATACTAGATTTTGGTTTAAATTGGAAAACCGGAAGCGGTACTTTATTTGAAGGTCATATTAGACTTTCATCAAAAATTATATTAAAATATAATGTAAAACATCTCAAATTTGGTAAATAGGACTTTTATATCAATATGAACGTATTTACTACATTTTGGTTAAAATTGGTGAGCCGAAAAGGGTACTTTACTTGAAGGTCATAATAAGCTTACATCAAAAATTATATTTAAATTAAATACATAAATCACATCAGGTTACAAACGCAATTTGGTTTCCAATCCAATTAAACATTTTTATTATTTGTTTTTAAGTGTTAAAATTGAGTGTAAAATACTGGTTTTCCTCCCTAATTGTGTGTGTGTGTGTCAATAGATGGATGTCGCGACGCCGAGTGTTGTTTTTGATATACTCCGATCTTCGGAAACTAGAAACCAAATTCATGGTCACTTTTTGAGCCACCGATTTATAGTTTAATAGGCGTACAAGGAAGTCATGTGTTGTCCACATCAGATTTTTTTTATTTATATCCCATTAATTCACAAGAGTTATATTAATCTTAACATTGGAATATTCGTAGACTGTAATTATTATTAAAAAAATACTGTTCATCAATATTTATTATTTTTTACGATTAAATTTTAATTTTAATTTTAGATTTTCTTTTGTTTCCCATATTGTGAAATCCTCATTTATCTCCTTCCCTCCAAATCCCTTGAAATAGTTAATAATTTGAAATAATAACTTCATCAAACTGCCTATTTAATGTATTAAATGGCATATAATAAATAATTAAATACATATGTAAATGAAATAACTTCTTTTTTTTCTAAACAATCCATAATATACAATTAATTAAAAACATTCTATGGATAATAATATTTTATAATTCAAATTTAATAGAAGTTTTGTATTATACCTAAAATTAAGGAAATTCAAACTGTAATGTTTAAAAAATAAATAAATCACAATACATACTGAACAGAGAGCAATGGAAGGGTTCGCATTTCCCAACTTACCTGCAACATAAAAAAAAATAGAAAATCATTAGTTTTCAATAAAAAATAATATTTAAATAGTAAAGTTTATGAGTCTCAATTGATAATTAATATCAATTACTTTTTAGTTAATATATTACTTCTTCTTAACTAAAATATTATGGTGATTGTAATCAAAACTGCTGGTCTTTGTCAGGATTGGAACAGTGGTTTTACAGACGCTCTCTGGATCAACCCAATAATATCCGATGAAGAATCAGGCAGATGAAGCACAATGCTGACCACACTATTGACCCACTGTTTGATGTAGGATCCATTTATCTATTAATATAAATTGGAATAATAAACCCAAAATGAAATGGACATCGTCAATTCTCAAACAGTTGTACTTTTAAGTACCTTACAATGGCTGAGTGAGCCCGTATTTTGTTCTAGACGTTCGATCTCTAAATGAACCGACCGGTTAAGTTGCAGTAAATAAAATCCATCTAACTGGTGCTTGGCAGATTCACAATTTAGTGACCTTGACTTTTGGATTCTTGAGCCATTAAAATTAGAATATTTAAAGATTTAATGGATCAGCACAGATGATGAAAAGTCAAATAATTTATCTAACTAAAAATGAAAATTATTTAAATAACAAACTAAAATATTTGATGTGACCATTCACCCGAATTTCCTTAGCGCATTGGGTCAAAGGTAAAATACAAAAAAAAAAATGTTTGCTTTATCTTCTCTTATACTGTCTAACTAATTTTTTTTTCCTTCTTTACAATCAAATTATCTTTCAAATGCACATCTGGAATATTCCAGAAAATATAAAGTTTTCGAGTTATCAAAAAACTAAATTAAAGGTGTACCGGTATCCAAATGAACGCGTGATACACAATTTATAACAAGTGTACAAAGTTCAAAACGCTGTATCTCTGGATGGGCCGATTTGGATGATTTGTTTGTTTTGTTTTGTAGGAAGTTTGATTTCCTGTCGAATGATTTTGTATTCATCACAATACATGAAATCATTCATACACAAAAAGTCTATACGTTTTGAGTTATGCGCGAATAAAGATTTTTTTTTTTCTGCTTATTTTCGTAAATGCGCTATATAGAAAAATTAAAAGTGCTTTAGGGAGATGATTTCAGAAAAGTTTTATCAAAATCGTTAGAGCCGTTTTGGAAAACATGATTTCGGCTATTGCGCAGCCGCAATTGCTCACAAGATGGCCGATTCGGTACTTTTCGGTAAGCTCCAGAAAAAACATAACAATAATTTAAAAAAAAAAATTGGACCACTGGATAAAAATACGATGTTTTATTACTGAGAGAGCCTCTGCAAAGCGAAGAACTGTCGAAAACTGGACATCGAAAATTTCATCCCATTACAATATTTCCTTAGCTTGCAGCGCGCTTTTATTCTGCAGAAAATAAAAACCTGGCTGCAATATTCAATGCGCTGTATCTTTGCTAATAATTGTCCGATTTCAATGATTTTTATTTTGTTTCGTAGAGAATTCAATTATCTTTCAAATCAACGTATATTCATTATAAATGTATAATTTTGATTTATAGGCAAATGAAATATAGAAGTGGTTTTTCGGCTTTTGCCCAGCATTTTAACTGCACCATCTTAACCATTAAGATAGTATAATAAATATGGCAAATCCTGAGGCATTACAATTTCTAAAATTAAATAATTTTTTTTTAGTGAGAAACAGAAAACAAAAAATATTCGATGATAATACATCCTACGCTATCCCATCCTGACTCAATGCACTAAATAACAAAACAAATCAAACCACGCCATTGGTTGACGATGAGTCACATTGATAAATGTTATTCCTCTAATCTGTTTGTCGCATTAATTTAGTCGATTCGTCATGTCAAATTAAAAGATTATATGATAAAAAAAAAAACATTTCTAAGGTTGACTTCCACAATATTCGTCTGCACTAGATCAAATATATATTATGGTGTAGGATGTGAGTGTATCGGCCAAAAATTTATTGTTATCGTTCATTAATTAAATAGAGAGAAAAAAAAAAAATCAAACCTAAACGTACAGATCATTAGAAGTGGTCATAGATAATTGATAACGCTGATAACGTAAAAATGACGCACTCCATTCGATGGTGGAATTTTTTGCAGAGATTCAAAACCTTTATTTGGTACCTTTAATAAAAATGCTACAAATTATTACACAATCGTTTATTTTGGTTTATTTCAAATTAGTTATTTAGCAAAAATACGCGATGTGTCCATTCATAAGCCTTATCGCTTTGGGTTAGAGTCCAATACAAAATATATTTGATATGATATATCTTCGCTGATATCAGTCTGATTAAAATTTGTATTTATATTTAGCGTTGTAGAAAATTAAATTGGGTACAACTACAGAGGAGCGGCGCAAATTAAATTGGGTACAACTACAGAGGAGCGGCGCACTATCAGAAGAGTCTAGAGACTGAATCGAGCGTCGTCTCACTAGCGATCTCTGGGTCCATTCTTGTTAACTACGTGCCTCCTTTTTCTTATAAATTTAGTTTTATGCTCACCGCTTAAAGCTGTTTTTTTACAAGCAATTTTTCGATTGCTATGAATATTCGTATTTAGTAGTTTTGGGGGGTACAAAAAACGAATATCAACTTTGTCTCCCCCTAAAAAAAATATTTTACCCCGCTTTGTTACGTCGCACAAATTTTATTCCGAGTTGCTACACACATTGTGATTTAATTTTGTTAGATTCTAGTTTGCACCTATTTATGATAGTTAATGGGTAATTTCATGTTTTTTAATTATGAATTTAATCGTTTATAATCATAATGGATAATATTAACAGTATTTATTTTTGTAGAAAATTAAATTAATTATTTAAAAAATTCAATTGCGATAGTAAAGTGGATATTTTATGGTTTTTAATTATGAACATATTTATTTACCTTATTTTTAGATAATTAAATTAGAACTAAATTGATGAAATTAATTATTACAAATGTTTATTAATCATGGCCTTGAATTATGAAGATCATTTAAAAAAAACATTACATGATTAATTATTATTTAATTGTATAAAAATAAGTGAAATACTTATATTCTTATGTGAAAAAGGGGAAGATGATAAGTACATTAAAATAAAAAGTAACTTTTTTCTTTAAAAAAACAAACAAACAGTTATACCCAAATAAGAATAAATTTGCAAACTGTGAAACAGCTTTAAGCGATGAGCATAAAACCAATTTATAAGAAAGTGCTGAAAAAGAGGCCACGTAGTTAACAAGAATGGACCCAGAGATCGCTAGTGAGACGACACTCGATTCAGTCTCTAGACTCTTCTGATAGTGCGCCGCTCCTCTGTAGTTGTACCTTAAATTGTATTTAGAATAAGCATCTGAAATTTTCTGGAAGGTGTATAGTTTTCGAGTTATCGATTTACAAAACAAAAGTGAACTGGATCATTCTAGAGTGACTTGAGACTTTGGTGTCAAATATAAACAAAATATATAATATAAAAAATATAAAAAAATAAGACCCAATAGTTTCGGAGAAAAGCCGCGGCCGGACGGATTTTTAAATTCGATTTTTGGATTCCACGAATCTTAAAATGGAAAATCTCAACAAAAAAAATTTCTTGGTCGATAAAAAAGGTTCATTATTGAGAATAATAAACCAAAACTAACCTTGCAGGCATACTGCCGATCTGTTTAATTATGTTAAACTATGTTATTTTGTTTTGATGGCTACATTGGCGAAACGTTGACTGGTTTGTTATTTACAACAGACAGCACATCTCACATCAACAAAATCACTAACTGAACCGAGATATCTGTATAGAATGTGTCTTGAATCGTCTTGCAGTCATGTACTACTATTTTAAGACTACTGATGTGTCGAGATGTATTTGAGATATTCAAGCCTTTAAATCTTCCCATAATATCCTAACAATAATTTTGACTTTATTAATTAATTAAAAGGCAATGTATAACTTCCAATACAATATTCTCCTTTATTTAATTATGTTTACGTTTCGGAGAAATATTTCCTAATTTTCAGAACGATTTTTCTTAGCTTTAATTTGTTTCTCATTGTCATTATACAAAAATTTCCTATTGTCTACATTTTTTTGTAGTCATATAAGTAGTTATACGGAAGTTGTATATTAAAATATTCAATTAATATATTCATAAGAACTTCCTAAGAAATTAAAAGATAAAAGGTAATATTGGAGTAAGTTTTGTTCACCGTAGATATAATTAAGGAAGAAATTTGTCGGGGGAGGGGGGAGGGAGGGCTAACACTAACACGCTAATAAGTATGACGTTTCGGCCTAAGTTTTAGGCCATCATCAGGGCTAAAAGAAAAAAAAAAAAAAACAACATTGAAAACGATAGAAGCAGTACCAGTAGCGGTAAAAAATAATAAAAACAGAAATTACAAGCAAGATAAAAATATATCAAGTATAAAAAGAAAAAGATGAAAATATATATTGTAAAAAATTAAAAATTAAATTAAAGTGAAAAGAGTGAAGTTTTAAGAGAGAGTTTTTCCTTTAGCCCTGATGATGGCCTAAAACTTAGGCCGAAACGTTGGCACAAAATAAATAAGTCATACTTATTAGTGTGTTAGTTTTTGATCGAATTCCACCCATCAACTTCTTCCTTAATAGAAGCTAATAATTTTTTTTTTTTTGCTTTAGCTCATTATAGTTAATATACCTATTTTATTTTTGTTTTAATAGAAATTTATATATTTTCTAAAGGATCATTTCATTTAAAATTTCTCTTTGGAAAGGAATCATAAATCCGCCAATCAACAGCTGGCCTTCTAATCCGCCAATCAACAACTGGCCTTCTAATCCGCCAATCAACAACTGGCCTTCTAATCCGCCAATCAACAACTGGCCTTCTAATCCGCCAATCAACAACTGGCCTTCTAATCCGCCAATCAACAGCTGGCCTTCTAATCCGCGAATCAACAGCTGGCCTTCTAATCCGTCAATCAACAGCTGGCCTTCTAATCCGCCAATCAACAGCTGGCCTTCTAATCCGCCAATCAACAACTGGCCTTCTAATCCGCCAATCAACAGCTGGCCTTCTAATCCGCCAATCAACAGCTGGCCTTCTAATCCGCCAATCAACAACTGGCCTTCTAATCCGCCAATCAACAACTGGCCTTCTAATCCGCCAATCAACAACTGGCCTTCTAATCCGCCAATCAACAGCTGGCCTTCTAATCCGCCAATCAACAGCTGGCCTTCTAATCCGCCAATCAACAACTGGCCTTCTAATCCGCCAATCAACAGCTGGCCTTCTAATCCGCCAATCAACACCTGGCCTTCTAATCCGCCAATCAACAACTGGCCTTCTAATCCGCCAATCAACAGCTGGCCTTCTAATCCGCCAATCAACAGCTGGCTTTCTAATCCGCCAATCAACAGCTGGCCTTCTAATCCGCCAATCAACAGCTGGCCTTCTAATCCGCCAATCAACAGCTGGCCTTCTAATCCGCCAATCAACAGCTGGCCTTCTAATCCGCCAATCAACAACTGGCCTTCTAATCCGCCAATCAACAGCTGGTCTTCTAATCCGCCAATCAACAGCTGGCCTTCTAATCCGCCAATCAACAGCTGGTCTTCTAATCCGCCAATCAACAGCTGGCCTTCTAATCCGCCAATCAACAACTGGCCTTCTAATCCGCCAATCAACAGCTGGCCTTCTAATCCGCCAATCAACAACTGGCCTTCTAATCCGCCAATCAACAACTGGCCTTCTAATCCGCCAATCAACAACTGGCCTTCTAATCCGCCAATCAAAAGCTGGCCTTCTAATCCGCCAATCAACAGCTGGCCTTCTAATCCGCCAATCAACAGCTGGCCTTCTAATCCGCCAATCAACAGCTGGCCTTCTAATCCGCCAATCAACAACTGGCCTTCTAATCCGCCAATCAACAGCTGGTCTTCTAATCCGCCAATCAACAGCTGGCCTTCTAATCCGCCAATCAACAGCTGGTCTTCTAATCCGCCAATCAACAGCTGGCCTTCTAATCCGCCAATCAACAACTGGCCTTCTAATCCGCCAATCAACAGCTGGCCTTCTAATCCGCCAATCAACAACTGGCCTTCTAATCCGCCAATCAACAACTGGCCTTCTAATCCGCCAATCAACAACTGGCCTTCTAATCCGCCAATCAACAGCTGGCCTTCTAATCCGCCAATCAACAGCTGACCTTCTAATCCGCCAATCAACAGCTGGCCTTCTAATCCGCCAATCAACAGCTGGCCTTCTAATCCACGAGGTCCAATCATTCCCTTCTAATCCTTTTATCATTCTTTTTCTAGCGAAATTTCTCAATAACGCTACAAAACCGGTTTATTTCAAATTTTTTTTTCTATAAGGAAATGCAAATCAGTAAATTCCTCTAGAATTTCGGATAAATTTATTAAGCGTTCAAAATATTTACAAATTTCAACAAAGGAATAAACCAGAGAATCCTTAGGCGTGAAATAAATATGGATGGGTTCCCACCTCAATAAGGATAATTATTTTGTTATGCAACAGTTGAGAAACCCGACACCTGCTCCAAGGGGTTTTCGACTCAGAGGATAAATATAGCGCCAAAATAAACATACCTGCAAAACCTCTTAAGTAACTGAAATAATGGGGACTTCAGGGACCAGGTTTTGCAGGTATACTCTCGATATTATTATTATTATTATTGTAATTTTTAATAATGCATTCGTATGATATCAATGCAATATACAACAGAAGTTCGTAGAGGGAGGGGGGGGGGGAGATGTTTGGTCGGTGAAGAAAACACAAAAAGAAAAAGACTTATTAAAATTAATATAATATGAAAAGAATGAAAGATAATTTGTAAAATCTTGTAGAATTTTTTTTCTTCTGTTTACGAGAGAATTTGGTCAAAACAAATAACATTTAGTAAATAAATAGGTAATCATAGATCATGATTTTTTTTTAATTATCTAAATTTCTTTCATTTAACCAATGCAAAAAAAAAAAAAAAAAATTGGAACTTTAAACTTGGCCTTCTAATCCGCCAATCAACAGCTGGCCTTCTAATCCGCCAATCAACAGCTGGCCTTCTAATCCGCCAATCAACAACTGGCCTTCTAATCCGCACAATCAACAACTGGCCTTCTAATCCGCCAATCAACAACTGGCCTTCTAATCCGCCAATCAACAGCTGGCCTTCTAATCCGCCAATCAACAGCTGGCCTTCTAATCCGCCAATCAACAACTGGCCTTCTAATCCGCCAATCAACAGCTGGCCTTCTAATCCGCCAATCAACACCTGGCCTTCTAATCCGCCAATCAACAACTGGCCTTCTAATCCGCCAATCAACAGCTGGCCTTCTAATCCGCCAATCAACAGCTGGCCTTCTAATCCGCCAATCAACAGCTGGCCTTCTAATCCGCCAATCAACAGCTGGCCTTCTAATCCGCCAATCAACAGCTGGCCTTCTAATCCGCCAATCAACAGCTGGCCTTCTAATCCGCCAATCAACAACTGGCCTTCTAATCCGCCAATCAACAGCTGGTCTTCTAATCCGCCAATCAACAGCTGGCCTTCTAATCCGCCAATCAACAGCTGGTCTTCTAATCCGCCAATCAACAGCTGGCCTTCTAATCCGCCAATCAACAACTGGCCTTCTAATCCGCCAATCAACAGCTGGCCTTCTAATCCGCCAATCAACAACTGGCCTTCTAATCCGCCAATCAACAACTGGCCTTCTAATCCGCCAATCAACAACTGGCCTTCTAATCCGCCAATCAACAGCTGGCCTTCTAATCCGCCAATCAACAGCTGGCCTTCTAATCCGCCAATCAACAGCTGGCCTTCTAATCCGCCAATCAACAGCTGGCCTTCTAATCCACGAGGTCCAATCATTCCCTTCTAATCCTTTTATCATTCTTTTTCTAGCGAAATTTCTCAATAACGCTACAAAACCGGTTTATTTCAAATTTTTTTTTCTATAAGGAAATGCAAATCAGTAAATTCCTCTAGAATTTCGGATAAATTTATTAAGCGTTCAAAATATTTACAAATTTCAACAAAGGAATAAACCAGAGAATCCTTAGGCGTGAAATAAATATGGATGGGTTCCCACCTCAATAAGGATAATTATTTTGTTATGCAACAGTTGAGAAACCCGACACCTGCTCCAAGGGGTTTTCGACTCAGAGGATAAATATAGCGCCAAAATAAACATACCTGCAAAACCTCTTAAGTAACTGAAATAATGGGGACTTCAGGGACCAGGTTTTGCAGGTATACTCTCGATATTATTATTATTATTATTGTAATTTTTAATAATGCATTCGTATGATATCAATGCAATATACAACAGAAGTTCGTAGAGGGAGGGGGGGGGGGAGATGTTTGGTCGGTGAAGAAAACACAAAAAGAAAAAGACTTATTAAAATTAATATAATATGAAAAGAATGAAAGATAATTTGTAAAATCTTGTAGAATTTTTTTTCTTCTGTTTACGAGAGAATTTGGTCAAAACAAATAACATTTAGTAAATAAATAGGTAATCATAGATCATGATTTTTTTTTAATTATCTAAATTTCTTTCATTTAAACAATGCAAAAAAAAAAAAAAAAAATTGGAACTTTAAACTTGGCCTTCTAATCCGCCAATCAACAGCTGGCCTTCTAATCCGCCAATCAACAGCTGGCCTTCTAATCCGCCAATCAACAACTGGCCTTCTAATCCGCACAATCAACAACTGGCCTTCTAATCCGCCAATCAACAACTGGCCTTCTAATCCGCCAATCAACAGCTGGCCTTCTAATCCGCCAATCAACAGCTGGCCTTCTAATCCGCCAATCAACAACTGGCCTTCTAATCCGCCAATCAACAGCTGGCCTTCTAATCCGCCAATCAACACCTGGCCTTCTAATCCGCCAATCAACAACTGGCCTTCTAATCCGCCAATCAACAGCTGGCCTTCTAATCCGCCAATCAACAGCTGGCCTTCTAATCCGCCAATCAACAGCTGGCCTTCTAATCCGCCAATCAACAGCTGGCCTTCTAATCCGCCAATCAACAGCTGGCCTTCTAATCCGCCAATCAACAGCTGGCCTTCTAATCCGCCAATCAACAACTGGCCTTCTAATCCGCCAATCAACAGCTGGTCTTCTAATCCGCCAATCAACAGCTGGCCTTCTAATCCGCCAATCAACAGCTGGTCTTCTAATCCGCCAATCAACAGCTGGCCTTCTAATCCGCCAATCAACAACTGGCCTTCTAATCCGCCAATCAACAGCTGGCCTTCTAATCCGCCAATCAACAACTGGCCTTCTAATCCGCCAATCAACAACTGGCCTTCTAATCCGCCAATCAACAACTGGCCTTCTAATCCGCCAATCAACAGCTGGCCTTCTAATCCGCCAATCAACAGCTGGCCTTCTAATCCGCCAATCAACAGCTGGCCTTCTAATCCGCCAATCAACAGCTGGCCTTCTAATCCACGAGGTCCAATCATTCCCTTCTAATCCTTTTATCATTCTTTTTCTAGCGAAATTTCTCAATAACGCTACAAAACCGGTTTATTTCAAATTTTTTTTTCTATAAGGAAATGCAAATCAGTAAATTCCTCTAGAATTTCGGATAAATTTATTAAGCGTTCAAAATATTTACAAATTTCAACAAAGGAATAAACCAGAGAATCCTTAGGCGTGAAATAAATATGGATGGGTTCCCACCTCAATAAGGATAATTATTTTGTTATGCAACAGTTGAGAAACCCGACACCTGCTCCAAGGGGTTTTCGACTCAGAGGATAAATATAGCGCCAAAATAAACATACCTGCAAAACCTCTTAAGTAACTGAAATAATGGGGACTTCAGGGACCAGGTTTTGCAGGTATACTCTCGATATTATTATTATTATTATTGTAATTTTTAATAATGCATTCGTATGATATCAATGCAATATACAACAGAAGTTCGTAGAGGGAGGGGGGGGGGAGATGTTTGGTCGGTGAAGAAAACACAAAAAGAAAAAGACTTATTAAAATTAATATAATATGAAAAGAATGAAAGATAATTTGTAAAATCTTGTAGAATTTTTTTTCTCCTGTTTACGAGAGAATTTGGTCAAAACAAATAACATTTAGTAAATAAATAGGTAATCATAGATCATGATTTTTTTTTAATTATCTAAATTTCTTTCATTTAACCAATGCAAAAAAAAAAAAAAAAAATTGGAACTTTAAACTTGGCCTTCTAATCCGCCAATCAACAGCTGGCCTTCTAATCCGCCAATCAACAGCTGGCCTTCTAATCCGCCAATCAACAACTGGCCTTCTAATCCGCACAATCAACAACTGGCCTTCTAATCCGCCAATCAACAACTGGCCTTCTAATCCGCCAATCAACAGCTGGCCTTCTAATCCGCCAATCAACAGCTGGCCTTCTAATCCGCCAATCAACAACTGGCCTTCTAATCCGCCAATCAACAGCTGGCCTTCTAATCCGCCAATCAACACCTGGCCTTCTAATCCGCCAATCAACAACTGGCCTTCTAATCCGCCAATCAACAGCTGGCCTTCTAATCCGCCAATCAACAGCTGGCCTTCTAATCCGCCAATCAACAGCTGGCCTTCTAATCCGCCAATCAACAGCTGGCCTTCTAATCCGCCAATCAACAGCTGGCCTTCTAATCCGCCAATCAACAGCTGGCCTTCTAATCCGCCAATCAACAACTGGCCTTCTAATCCGCCAATCAACAGCTGGTCTTCTAATCCGCCAATCAACAGCTGGCCTTCTAATCCGCCAATCAACAGCTGGTCTTCTAATCCGCCAATCAACAGCTGGCCTTCTAATCCGCCAATCAACAACTGGCCTTCTAATCCGCCAATCAACAGCTGGCCTTCTAATCCGCCAATCAACAACTGGCCTTCTAATCCGCCAATCAACAACTGGCCTTCTAATCCGCCAATCAACAACTGGCCTTCTAATCCGCCAATCAACAGCTGGCCTTCTAATCCGCCAATCAACAGCTGGCCTTCTAATCCGCCAATCAACAGCTGGCCTTCTAATCCGCCAATCAACAGCTGGCCTTCTAATCCACGAGGTCCAATCATTCCCTTCTAATCCTTTTATCATTCTTTTTCTAGCGAAATTTCTCAATAACGCTACAAAACCGGTTTATTTCAAATTTTTTTTTCTATAAGGAAATGCAAATCAGTAAATTCCTCTAGAATTTCGGATAAATTTATTAAGCGTTCAAAATATTTACAAATTTCAACAAAGGAATAAACCAGAGAATCCTTAGGCGTGAAATAAATATGGATGGGTTCCCACCTCAATAAGGATAATTATTTTGTTATGCAACAGTTGAGAAACCCGACACCTGCTCCAAGGGGTTTTCGACTCAGAGGATAAATATAGCGCCAAAATAAACATACCTGCAAAACCTCTTAAGTAACTGAAATAATGGGGACTTCAGGGACCAGGTTTTGCAGGTATACTCTCGATATTATTATTATTATTATTGTAATTTTTAATAATGCATTCGTATGATATCAATGCAATATACAACAGAAGTTCGTAGAGGGAGGGGGGGGGGGAGATGTTTGGTCGGTGAAGAAAACACAAAAAGAAAAAGACTTATTAAAATTAATATAATATGAAAAGAATGAAAGATAATTTGTAAAATCTTGTAGAATTTTTTTTCTTCTGTTTACGAGAGAATTTGGTCAAAACAAATAACATTTAGTAAATAAATAGGTAATCATAGATCATGATTTTTTTTTAATTATCTAAATTTCTTTCATTTAACCAATGCAAAAAAAAAAAAAAAAAATTGGAACTTTAAACTTATAAACTAAAAAAAATTATAATTTTTTTTTATTCACAAGATTTGATCAAAACAGATAACAGAGTTAACAAAATAATGATTTTTTTTCATTTTTTTTAACAGATATATATATATATATATATATATATAATGTAAATAATCGTCAAAGATTCAAAAAAATTTATTGATATTAAGATACCATCAAATTCCTTCTGCAACCAATCCTTACAATCCAAAATCCTATAAAGGATCTTAAATATTTCTTATTATGTCACAAATAATATTATCCACAGAGACCTGAATATTTTATTTGTTGCAGATTTAGTCCGAAATAGAAATTCCTACTTTATTTACAAATTCCATACTAACACGAACCGACGAGTATGTAACATTTTATCCCAATCTATTCCCGCTGACCCTCCTAAGCGTCTGAAAAGAAGATGGTCACTGGACGTTAAATCAGAATAGTCCTTGATGTAGTGCCAATGAGTATTTCCTTCGCAAGATATTATGATAATTTATATTCTTACTTCACATTTACTTATATAATTTTTAGTGATTGTAATTTAAAATTTTTAAGTAACCTTAAAATTTAAATACATTAATTTCATTATCTCATTTATGGATAAAATATAGTGGAAAAATAAACAAATATATTTTTGTAAAAAGTTTAAAAATACGAGAAATTTTGGAAAAGATTTAAGATTTTTCTTCATTAATTATTGTTGAAGGTTTTGAAATTTATTTGAAATCATAAGACATACCTGCTGATAGCTAAAATAAATATAATTTTACATCAGGTGATCAGATTCAAAATAACTTTTCAATCAGATTTTCAACTCTGATTCAACTACATTAAATTGAATATAATAGTTTAAACTGAATATTTTTCAATTTTTTTTTTTATAATGTAATGCAATTTTATATTTTTTTAAAAAATATTTTTTTATTTCATTTTAAATTTTCCAGAAGCTGCTACTTTGAGTGTAGATTGAACTGTTAGCTTCCAGAAAGTAGGTCAGCGAATACTACTAGCGAAAGAAACCTACTTATACAACACAAAGCCATATTGCAAGGGAAGGTTGTCGCATCGTAAGTGGGTGTATTAGCAATTATCGATACAAGAAAACACAATCGATTGTATAATTGAATTTGAAAAAGCTTCATTAGGAGGTTTCTATTTTATTTACAACGACTGTTACGGACGTGGATTGCAGAAGACCTTGGCAATTAATGAGTTTCCCACGGAACAATGGAGAATGATTCACTTCAATGTAACAATTATAAAGTAATATTTTAAAAAATAACAATATCTTTGCCACAATTTCTTTATTAATAAATATTATGATATTAAATTATTATGATCAAGGAATATTTTAAATTAATTAAAAAAAACAAAAAAAAAAACGCTCGACTCGCTTAACTTAAATGATGAAATACTAAATCATACGGAGAAGAAAAAAAAAAAACATTTAAAAGATGCGTCAGAATATAAACAAATCCGAAACGTACCGCCATGACCCGCCTTGTTTGCGCGAGCGAAAAAAATAACCATGACTCATGAGAAAACAAAATAAAAAAAAAAAAAAAACCAAAAACTGGTACCTGTTCCATCAGGCGAAACCCCAACGGCCGCCCAAGAGATAGGGCATTCTCGCTACCAAAATGGCGTGCTCTTTTCGCTCTAATTACACGTTTATTTGAAAAACACGGGGAGACGGAGTTGATAACATCGCAATTGTTCTGTAATTGTGATGTGATTGACCTCAATGGAGATGTAGAGGGCATCCCAAGGTCTCCAAGTGTTGGAAGTTATTGTCTTAGGGAATCTAACGGAGGGACTTTTAAGGCCAGTATTTAAACTGTAAGCATCCTTACATAATGTTTAGATTTTTTTTTGAGCCAGATTTACAACTGTCCTGATTCTTTCATAATTATCGTCGAAGAAAGAGAGTAAACTAGGACAGTACCTTTATCCTTTCCTTGGCGGCGAAGACGACGAAGACTAGAACATTAAAGATGGCCTGAAGGATGGCGAAGACAATAAAGAGCGAAGAATCCGTTTGTAGGCCGCGAAACAACAACCGCACTGCTACAGCACTGGGCGACTACTGTCACACTATCAGCACTTCCTCAGTTATCAGCTGATCGTGGGGGGGCAGCGCTGGCTGGCGGTCGTCGAGGGAAGCAGGGTGGGGGGCACGGCCGTGACGTCATCGGGGTCCCAGCCGGCCTGTCGCCGCCGCTAACGGTGCCGTCACGAGAACCCTCCGTCAGCTCCTCGCCGGTCCCCAGGCCTCGTTGCGGGCCGTTGGGGAGCCACTTCCAAGGGGAACGGCACAGTCGATGGGTCACCGATTTCAACCAAATTTTTTTTTTTTGTGATTCTACATCCAAAAATATGCCCCGTCGTTTGTTCCAACAGGCCCTAGGAGCTGTGAAAAGAAATAAAAAATAAAAATAAATAAATCACGCTGAAAATACTTTATTTTATATCTCGAGTTTAGAAAATGATATCCACGTGGTGTTTCCGCAAAATCATTTGTTTTTCAGGGTAAATCAAACCAAAAATACAAACTTTAAAAAATAATTGCTTTTTAACCAAATAAATTGGAATTTTTTTTTTTTAAAAGTTGAAGGGACTCTGGGCAAAAATTTTAGTAAATATTTTTTTTATAATTAGATTCTCCTGAAAATTTGACGATAGGTTTTTTTCAAAGTGCTAAAACCAAATAAGACACCAGTGTTGGATAAAAAAATCCTGTTAATATACTTTATTCTGTAGAAGAATACTGTTTCCATTACATATAATTCAATAGACCCTTCAAATCGCTATAAAATTCAATTATTTCATTTTGAAAAATTTGATTGTTGTAACATTTATTTGTAATCCAGAAATATTAAATTTTATATAGTTATTTAAATTTTTAAATGAAATAAATAGATTATTGAGCGATCTTAAGGTTCTATTGAATTATACGAATTATATGAAAACACTAATCTTCTACGGAGTAAAGTATATTAACAGAATTTTTTTATTCAAAACTATAGTCAAATTTGCTTTTAGCACTCTCAAAAACCCCTATATTCAAATTTTGGGACGAATCTAAAAATAAAAATGATTTGATAAAAAAATTATGCCGAGGGTCTAAGCCCTTCAAAAGTTTTTTCTGAGCTCAATTAAAATCTACAATAATTTTTGAAGTACAAAAATTTATAAGGCTAGCTTACCCCAGATGCTAATTTTTTTTTTTAATTTACTTGATAAAAAAGCAATTATTTTTTAAAGTTTGTATTTTTCCTTTGATATAAACTGAAAACAAACGTTTTTGCTGGAAAAACCTCTTGGATATCATTTTCCAAACTCGAGATATAAAATAAAGCATTTTGAGTGTGTTTTATTTTATTTTTCTATGTTTATTTATTTATTTATTTTTCTAGTCTCCTAGGGCCCATTGGAACGAACGACGGGACATGTGTCCAACATTTTTGGATGTAGAATCACCGAAAAAAAAAATTGATTGCATGGAAATATTGTACATCTACTCATTTCGAAAGGTAAGTAGCCTTATTATTTCATAAAAATTATACATAATTATAAAATATTACCTTAATATTTCACTAGAAAAACTAACAATATAATGTTACTGCGCTCCCCCCTCCCCCCCTCCACCACTATGACCGCCATACAATTGAAACAGCGAGCCAGTAAAGACCTTCAATATAAGGCCGTCAATTAAGACAATTCAAACAAAGATCAATTTCAGTTTAAACCAGTTAGATATATAATTAAGTACTTTGAAATATTTTATTTTTTCTTGTGTTTTTTTTTTTGTCCTATAACTAATTAAGATTAAATTTTGCAGTATAATCAATAAAATTCATAAATAAATATAATGTTCTCCTCAAACCTCTCCAATCTGGTTTTCGATTCCTGAATTACACAATCTGCTTCATTAGAAATTACCCAAGACCTCCAATCCTCCATGGACAAACATAAACTCCCTAACCTAGTAAAGTAACAGAATTGTATTCTGTGGGTGGTTTAATTTTTAAACCACATTAAATATCTGATTTGAGGTAAGATTAAAGCATAACCATGAAAATTGGATCAAAAACTATTATTAAAATAGCCAAACATATTCCTTTAAATACAAATCTTATGTTAGTGCGTATGAAGATAATTTTTTCGTACATTTCGAGGGGGGGGGGGAGGGAGGAAGATATATTCTGTGATCTTACACTCAATTTTAACACTTAAAACAAGTAATAAAAATTTTTAATTGGATTGTAAATCAAATTGCGTTTGTAACCTTTATTACCGAAACATATGATTTATGTATTTAATTTAAATATAATTTTTGATGTAAGCTTATTATGACCTTCAAGTACTGTTTTCGGCTCACCAATTTTAATCAAAATATAGTAAATACATTCCCATCGATATAAAAGTTCTATTTACCAAATTTGAGATGTTTTAAATTATATTTTAATATAATTTTTGATGAAAGTCTAATATGACCTTCCAGTAAAGTACCGCTTCCGGTTTTCCAATTTAGACCAAAATCTAGTATGCTATTTAAATCAATATATAAATTATAAATACCAAATTTGAGAAGTTTTGCAAAGTATTTTAATATAATTTTTGATGGAAATCAGTTATGACCTTCAAGTAAAGTACCACTTCCGGTCATTAAGCAGTGACCAAAAAGGGAGGTTCACAACTAGATTTTACAACAATCCTAAATACAAAATTTCAACTTTCTTCGGTTAACCGTTTTTGAGTTATGCGAAATACGAACGAATGAGCGTACGTAAGTACAGAATCCACGACGAAACTAGTCAAAATGGATATTTCCGTTGAAATCTGAAAAGCGTAAATGTTCGGGATTACAATACTTCCTTTAATAGTGGAAGCAAGAAGAGCTAACTTTAGCACACAATTCTCCGAAAAGAAATTATTCACGCAAAGATTTCATCGGTTATTTTTTTTTAATATTCCAAGAAGCGTGGATGGAGATTGAATTGAGAGCACTTTAAGCGATCACTTTGCCTAATTATTCGCCATTCCATGTTGTCCCTTATCGCGAAGCACAAGCACAAGCACTACCTTTATAAAACACTAATCATCGCAGATAAGCTAATCACTAATTTTATAATCAGCGATATTCCAACCATGCCAACTCACTAGTTGATTAGATTCGATTCGATCGATAGGTTCACTTATCGATTTTTTAAGAAACGGCCAAATAGATTTATAATTCATCTCCAATATTATGGGATTATTATACTCCATAAAAAGAAATGAAGCAAGGATGAAGAAATTTATTAAAAAAAAGTCTGATGTATCAACTACTTTCGGATACGCAACGATGATTAACAATTATGCAATATCGATTTTTTTTCTCGATACGATGGTATTATGATTAAAATCATTAATAGACAACTATTTACAGTTTTTTTTTTTAGTCGTATTTTTCCCAAAATTAATAGACTTTTGCACTACATGGAAGATTATTGGATTACAATTTAAATCCGTTTCATAACCGCTAGAAGTTCGTTTTGGCCTGAAATGAATAATGTTTATTTATGTATTAATAAAATGGGGTCTTTTTTACTTCGCTAAAAAATTTTTTTTTTTTTAAATTAATTAAAATCACTTTTCATTAAAAACACATCATTTTGGTTTATATTGTTTTTATTTGTTACCGTTTGGGTTATTTATTATGTACGTTCTGCCTTATTTAGATACTAAAAAAAATAAAAAATAATCTTTTGCAATTATCTGCTTTATTATGATATATAAATAATTTATACATTTATATAAATAATATTATTATGAATAATTTATACAATTATTTTATTTTTTTATTGGTGAAAAAAAATTTACCTATTTATTTCTTTATTTGAAAATGAGGTTATATTTACGTAACGATAATTATTAACAAGTATGCAAACAGTGACATATATTTTTATTGAAAAGTGATTTGCGGTAGCGAAGTAAAAAAAAAGACCTATACAATGTGCAATATATATATATATACATATATATATATATATATATATATATATATATATATATATATATATATATATATATATATATATATATATATATATATACATATATATATATATATATATATATATATATATATATATATATATATATATATATATATATATATATATATATATAGATATATATATATATATATATATATATATATATAGATAAAAGAACTTTATTCTGGGACTAGATCCTTAAGAATAACATGAAGGAACCAATAAAACAGTAACATTATCTGGCCATAAGACTATAGAATACAGACCAATTAATTTTTACAATATCTTCTGTAAAATAAATAAGTTTTTTTTATCGAAAAATATAATTAATTTGAGCAAAACAAAAAAAAAAAAAAAGAGAAAAAAACAAGAAAAAAGTTAAAAAAAACCACAGAGAAAATGAAAAATACAAAAATAATGAATTGATTAGCAAAGTTTGTACATTAAAAACCATTATTCACTTCTGATCCAGATGTTAATCCTAAACTGAAATTTCGCAATATATATATATATATATATATATATATATATATATATATATATATATATATATATATATATATATATATATATATATTATATGTATAGATTGGTGAAGACAAGCTAATAAACCTACAGCCACTGATTAAGTTTAATCTTATAATAAATTGCAACGGGATGATTTTTTTTTTGTTATATACAAAAATTTTAAATAATAAATTATTAACAATTAAAATTATTTCCGAGAAGATTTTGGCAAAAACATCCAAATTTGAAGGTTTGCGCAAACAAATAAGCTATTTAAAGCTTCAAAGCCTTCGATAATTTGCTTGAGCAAAGGCAATATTTTACCGCTTTGAGTGCACCTTCCGGCCGAGGAAAATATAATTTTCTTCTTCCTGGTTTGATGTACTCTGGAAATATAACCATGGCGTAGCCGAGAAAAGGAAATAAACAAGAAGTAAAAATAACTATGTAAATTAAGGAAAAAATGTATAGAAAATTTGTTATCTTAACAGTAGATTCTCGTTTATATACCAATTAACAAGACATTTATCGGCTGTTTATAAAATTTTGAAAACACCTATTGAATGAAATTCGTCGAAAGTAAATCGGTCATGATTGGCGAATAAGAATTCGAAGAGTTCAAAATAGAATTCGTTGAACTAACTGTGAATCACTGAAGCATAATATTCGAAACGAAACCCTTACAAGGTAGAAAATGAGCTGGGCGTTGGAGCGTCGTCATGAGAGGTGTATTCCCTCTCTCCCCCCTCTCTCGAATATTTGGGAAAATCGAGACTTCCAACAGAAATAATAATGTATATAATTTGGGAAATCCGTTCAAAATTGTAGGGAAATTTTAAATTTTACTGTGTTTTTTTAAAATTATTATTATTCGCATGTTCTTATTTAACTTAGTATTATAAAATTATCTTTTATTTCAAAAAGACATATCTTTATTACTTTCACATACTTATGCGTGGACTTGGCGGCCGAGCACGTTGGGGCGGGAGTCCCATAGTGCTCGGTTCGGAACGTTATGGGTTCAATTCCCACCTGGGTCAGTGAATATTTATTTCGCGGCGATCTCACGGCAAAGTAAAGGTAGTCGTCAGGGATTGGCAAAAAGGACGACAAGGCCCATTTGCTGCACTAGTTCTCCACACCAATACCAGTACCAGTACCAGTTGACATCCGCATGATGGCATAGAAGGACCAATCCCTAATTGCGATGCTTATAGAAGCATTGTTCCAGTTTTCAAGGTAAATACACGTTCAAATAACACCCGAGTTCATATAACCAAGCAGTGTTACCAGATGGTTTTTTTTCCTCCTAGATTTAGGCTTTTATGCACTCTCTGGAATAATTTATTCCTATCTTATACTAGGGGATAATTTTGGCCATACTAACAGAAAAATAAGAATTAAACATTTAGGGTTAAAGTTGACGAATTTAGAGAAAAATTGAGATAAGTTTAGGATTAAAACTGCTGAATTTAGGGGAAAATTTAGAGAGTTTTAGGGGAAACCAGGGCTGACCTGGTAACGCTGTAACCAAGTCATGCAAAATGGTGTGTGTGTGTGTGAACAGCATAGCTCAAAACGGAAAAGTTGTACGATATTGAAATCGTATTTGAAATAGGAATATGCTTGAGATGTTACAGCATCTTTTTCGCTAAAATCGAATTACTTGAAGTGCCAATTTAAATCATTGATTTTACACTTCTTTTTTTTTCCATTTTCTAGAAAACTGCTCTAATGATTTTGAAACTGATAGCAAAGTTCAATTAAACGGTTTTTAAAGATGTCGGGCAGGGCTTGAATACCGAACTGTCAAAATGGCTTCCTTTAAAGTACTTTTAATTTTGTTTATTTCATATAATTAACCTATTATCATTGTTATTAGTAATGAAAAATGGATTAATATAAGCTATGAAAGAATTTGATATTTAACTAAAGGAGAAATATTTTTCCAAATAAAACACAAATTTCCAGAAATAAGAATAATATATATATATATATATATATATATATATATATATATATATATATATATATATATATATATATATATATATATAATATAACGTTGGAAAGCTGAAGATTTTATAAAATCGATAGTTAACATATAAAGCCGTAGAAGGTAATGGAGAGTGACGAAAAACGCTAAAACTTAACTGATAATAATTAATAATTTATACTTTTATATTATTTAATGGAAGCTAAAAGAAACTTGTGTGATGCGCGCACCAGATTTTTTTTTATTTATCTTGTAAACAAGATGTGAAGGTATACCTATAGGCTCCGAATAATAACAATGCAACAAATTACAACATATTTTTATTATAAATATATAGTAAAAGTTATTATAATCCAATAAAAAAAATTACGTTTACAGATTAGCTTTAATACCTCTATCTTCCTAGCAGAGCATGACAAGCACAGTGATGACTACACTCTTGACAAATACAATTGACTACTACTGGAGAAGGCAGGCTCTGGAACTTTCCATCCAGTTGAAGAATCTATTTGTGGTTTGCTCTGACCTTTGGAGAATCTTCCCTCTCTATATAAATATAGACTACCGGCTAATAGTTTAATCCTTATAAGAATTTCTTTATGATAAACTAATCATTACTTTTATATTATCTTATTGACTCTGTTTATTTAACAAGGATAATTATAAAACGCATAGCATTGCTTATTGTTAAATTATTTTGATTTGCTGTAATAAACCATTTAATTGGAAGTACATAATTGATTTACCAGAGTAAAGAAAGAAAATGCATTGCTAAGGTCTTTTTATTAATGTTCACCATAATCCTCATTGTATCCATGAAATCAAAATTGTTACTCAACATGGATCCTCAAATTTAGAATTAATTTAAATCATTAATAAACGATATTGAGAAAAAAAAACTACAAATATAGACTATTATAAATATAGCATAAATGAAACAGATACAAAATTAAGCCTTCAGGTTGGTTTGCGCGGGGACAGTTTTCTGTCTTAGTGGTCCGACAGTAAATGCCATGATAGAAATCATCCTACACTTTACAAAATGGTAGCAGAGGCGACAGTTACTACCAACTGCCACTGTCAGCGGCTCTCCTTTGACAGTGTTGGTAATATAGATAAGGAAAAAATACCTGAAGTGGACAACACATGACTTCCTCGTACGCCTATTAAACTATAAATCGGTGATTAAAAAAGTGATCCCAAATTTGGTTACTAGTGCCCGAAGATTGCAGTATGACACTCTGCGTCGTGACGTCCATCTATTGACACATACATACACGTACACACACACAAGCTCTTGTTTCTGGAGGTCTCATTCCGTTGTCTTTATTATATGTCGCTTTCTTTCAGTAGGTAACAAGTTTTCAAGAAATTTTATCGTATTCCGTGACAAGATTAGAACTGTCAATATCACGAGATAAAGCATTGGAAATCGACAGTTTCGATATTTTAAGCGGAAGAATCTGCTTAACTCATATCTTATTCTCCTGCTGCAGACTTGTTCATCTCAAAAAATGGGGAGGAAAACAAATATTTCACACTCAATTTTAACACCTAAAACAAGTAATAAAAATGTTTATTTGGAGTGGAAAAAAAAAACGCGTTTCTAACCTTTATTACCGAACCATATGATCTTTGTATTTAATTTTAATATAATTTTTTATGTAAGTTTATTATGGCCTTCAAGTAAAGTACCCTTTTCGGCTCACCAATTTTAACCAAAATATAGTAAATACATTCATATCGATATAAAAGTCCTATTTACCAAATTTGAGATGTTTTACATTATATTTTAATATAATTTTTGATGAAAGTCTAATATGACCTTCAAGTAACGTACCGCTTCCGGTTTTCCAATTTAGACCAAAATTTAGTATGTTATTTAAATCAATATATAAATTATAAATACCAAATTTGAGAAGTTTTGCAAAGTATTTTAATATAATTTTTGATGGAAATCAGTTATGACCTTCAAGTAAAGTACCACTTCCGGTCATCAAGCAGTGACCAAAAAGGGAGGTTCACAACTAGATTTTACAACAATCCTAAATAAAAAATTTCAACTTTCTACGGTTAACCGTTTATGAATTATGCGAGATATGCGTGACGTCTGTATGTACGTACGAACGTACGTGCGTACAGACGTCACGACGAAACTAGTCAAAATGGATATTTCCGTTGAAATCTGAAAATTGAATTTTTTCGCGATTACAATACCTCCTTTGCTGCATAAAAGGAAGTAAAATTGTAAAAAATACCATTTTTTTTTTCAAGAATTTTGTTTTTCTTATTCTCTTAAGAAATTCGCTATTGTATAAATTTTATAATTTATCAAAATATTGTTACCTCAAATGCTAATCTCATGTAGATCTATTGCTGTTGAAGTAAACTAATATGCACAAGAGAAGGCAATGCAATCTATGACTTAATAACGAATAACACTCATATTTATTTTAGGCTGTGTATTCGAAATTGAGATGGTAGTTCTAAAAAAAGCACGCGAGCTTATAAATACCTTTCGCAGAGAACTCATTTTTAGCTTCTCTTAATAAAATAGAAGTTTTTTCATGAGCGCTCAGCTGAAAGGGCACTTTAACTACGGCTTCAATTATTAGCGTTTCAATTTGGATTTAAATATGATATGTTAAATATATATATATATATAATTTATAATAATACTTTGGCGAATAGTGAATATCGAAAGATAACTATAAAGACAAAATTAGAGCCCTTCTGGTGTAGGCAAATCTCTGAGGATAATCTTAGTCAATGGATACAGGAGGCAGTTAATTGCGAACAATTAATATATTATATTAATATACATTACAATAATAACTATCCTAATATAAGCTAATAAAATCAATAATTGAAAAGATCATTCTATTTCTAGAATCAACGCCCACCAATCATGATTCATTATTCATGAAATAATCCTGGTCAATCCATTGTCAAAGTATTCTCTTGAAAGATTTGAGGAGCTTTCTAACAAAAGTTAATAAATCCACGTCGTTTTTTGAAAATGGCTTAAGCGCCAAAAAAATCGAAATTTAGGTTTCAATTTATTATGGGGTGTAAACACTACTTATATCGATTCCCGCTCACGATGTATCGAAAAAAAAAATTGAAAACGGTCTAAAAATCGACTATTGATGACGTAAGCACCAAATACTAACGACACTCTGGCCTTAACCAGTGCTAGAAGCCTTAAAAATAATTAGTAATTATAAAGATTTTGACAGGTTAATAAACTCCTACTCTATACAATAAAGAATAAAATTAAAAAATATCTGACGTGGACAACACATGACTTCCTTGTACGCCTATTAAATTGTAAATCCGTGGCTCAAAAAGTGATACTGAATTTGGTTACTAGTTTCCGACTAAGGAAGCTAAAGGAAGTAAAAAAATAATCCAAGGAAGAATAAAACAGAGAGATCCGAGGAAGTCAGAAGCCCAATAAATAAGTCAGGAAGCAGGATGACTAGCCGCCAGAAGAATCAGTCTCAGAAGTTCCTTACGCAATATCTCAGCTAATAATGGTCCGATTTAAATGATTTTTATTTCGTTTTGTAGGGAATTTCATTAGCTTTCGTTTAAAAATTTTGCGGACGGATTTTTTTATTTATTCGATATTTGGATTCTACGTATCTTGAAACGTAAAACATACTCAAATTTTGAGGGGGGGGAGAGGGTTACAAAAATTTTCTATTGAAAGTCTAATACGACCTTCAAATAAAGTACCTCTTCCGGTTTTCCAATTTAGACCAAATTCTAGTATGTTACTTAAATCAATATATAAAGTATAAATACTAAATTGGAGAAGTTTTGCATAATATTTTAATATCTTTTTGATGGAAATCAATTATGACCTTCCAGTAAAGTACCGCTTCCGGTGATTAAGCAGTGACCAAAAAGGGAGGTTCACAACTAGATTTTACAACAATCCTAAATACAAAATTTCAACTTTCTACTCCTAACCGTTTTTGAGTTATGCCAGATACGAACGTACGTACGTACAGACGCCACGACGAAACTAGTCAAAATGGATTCAGGGATGGTAAAAATGGATATTTCCGTTAAAATCTGAAAACCGAAAATTTTCGCGATTACAATACTTCCTTTACTTCGTACAAGGAAGTAAAAATATATTGTTATTAAGGAAAAAAAACGTTCCACGTATTTCCTGTGAAGTTTGGTAACTGGCGCTTATACCAGTAAAAATACAAAGATATTTTTTGACGAATTAATATTCTGCACCAAAAAAAGTATTCAGTTTATCTCAAATGATAAATGTCCCCTTGACAAATAGCTGTTACAAATCAATATTTTCAATAAAAATTTGCCTATTTCACTGTAATAATTTTCCAAAAGTTGACATATTGACTTTTTATAGAAAACTCTTCATTTACTAAACCAATAATCAAATTATATCTTTATATATTAAATAATTTCTAATTAATAGGGAAGTTAATATATTACAATAAATTAATTTGTGAATGACACTTTCCCTTTGATCTATAACTTTATATATATATTTTTAAATATTTTTATAACAAGGTTACGACGTTTCGAAATACCTCTTCGTCATCAGGATATATGATTTCTTTAAATTACATGATTCTCTCCCCATGTCCCGACATCTGTATAATTTTACTTCATCAATCCTAGCTGGCTGGTTTCATTATTAAAAAAATATTTGGGATGTAACTTTTCTTTTCCATCTAGAAAATTAATTTAAATACAGCGTGTTTGTGGAGTTTTTTTTTTTTTTTTTTTTTTTTTAAATAAAACAAATTAATTTAGATGATTTGATGAACTTGAAGGGGTTATCGAATACCGCTATTGTTCCACAAAATCAAATCAAATCAAAAATGCAGAGTTGGGCAAAATTAATCTATAGATAATAAAGATAACCGTATCATCTGTTATCAAAAAATGATGAGTAATTAAAATTTATCCGTCATATTTTACCTTTGATTATTATTTGAATAAAAAGCATTCGATGGATTCGAATTAAAAATCAGCCAACAAATAAAAAGCATCTGATAAATATCAAAAGTAAATATAACCCAAATTATTTGATTTGCAAATAACTAAAAATAAAATTTGTTAAATGATTCCTGGCATATCTAATCGCAAATATAAAGTTAAAAAAAAAAAAAAAATGTGGCGTTTTGTAAATGATTGTGACATAAAACTTTATTTTGTTTGCATAGTTTTTACAAGATCCGTACAAATTTATTAATTTATTTTATAACATAATGTTAAAATTTTATTTTAAATAAATATAGGAACATTCCTTTAAAATGAGAATTCAATATGTTTTTACTTCTTTGTACGAACTAAAGGAAGTATTGTAAACGCGAAAATTTTCGGTTTTCACATTTCGACGGAAATATCCATTTTGATCATCTCTGAATCCATTTTGACTAGTTTCGTCGTGACATCTGTACGTACGTTCGTACGTACGTATCTCGCATAACTCAAAAACGGTTAGCCGTACAAAGTTAAAATTTTATATTTAGTATTGTTGAAAAATCTAGTTGTGAAACTCCCTTTTTGGTCACTGCTTGATCACCAGAAGTGGTACTTTACTTGAAGGTCATAATTGATTTTCATCAAAAATTATATTAAAATATTGTGCAAAACTTCTCAAATTTAGTATTTATAACTTATATATTAATTTAAATAACATACTAGATTTTGGTCTAAATTGGAAAACCGGAAGCGGTACTTTACTTGAAGGTCATATTAGACTTTCATCAAAAATTGTATTAAAATATAATGTAAAACATCTCAAATTTGGTAAATAGGACTTTTATATCGATATGAATGTATTTACTATATTTTGGTTAAAATTGGTGAGCCGAAAAGGGTACTTTACTTGAAGGTCATGATAAGCTTACATCAAAAATTATATTTAAATTAAATACATAAATCATATGTTTCGGTAATAAAGGTTACAAACGCAATTTGGTTTCCAATCCAATTAAACATTTTTATTAATTGTTTTAAGTGTTAAAATTTAGTGTAAAATACTGGTTTTCCTCCCCATTTGTGAGATTTATAGTTCATTAGGCGTACAAGAGAGTCGTTATTCAATTAGGTTTTAGAACCAGATGACGGATAATAAATAAATAGAAGTTTATTTCAATAACAGATGATCCCTTCAGAGATTATATACGTACTATTATTCGGATAGGGAATAAACAATTACTCGTTGCCCGTCATCAGACAAAAACATTATTCAAATAATGGCCAACTCTGGCTGCAATAAATTTAAGAAAACAAAGTAGATAAATATATAATAGACTCACCAGCCACAGTTAGTTAGTTAACCAACCTTCTGCGAAAAGATATTATCACTTCAGGAATCAAAGTAGTCACTTTTATATATTATAAAAATATTTCCCAATTTTAGGAAATGATAAATCTTTTTAAAAAAACATCCATTTGATAAACTATAATAAGAATCTGATTGCTAATTAGAACCTGAATGAGTCAAGAGATATAAAAGCCAACTTTAGGATCAAGGCGCTGACTAGCAAGTTGGAACGCAATTGGTTCCATTTGTCAATAAAATGACAATAACACTGATAAGATTAGAATGAACTTTCCTTAAGATAGTGTACAATAAATTTAATGTCAGACAAAATATGCCAAACAAGGCATAAAACAGAATTTATTAGTATTGAAAAAAAAAAAATTGAAAATGGCATCGTAAAACTCTCCCTCCTCCCCCCCCCCAAAAAAAAACAGTTTGATAAGATTTAACACTTATTTACTTTAGATTAAAATCTTACCACAAAATTATAAATAAGTTGTTTATATTCGTTCAGACAGATTTGCAAGGGTTTGCAGAAAATGACAACTAAGGATGTTTTTTTAATCAGGTAATGATAAAGATAAATCAATCAATTGTGATAAAAAAGACAAATTTAATTTTTTGCCTTAATTGTTATAAAATTCTTCATTAATAAATAAAAATCTGATATGGACACCACGCCTAAGTTGTACGCCTATTAAACAATAAACCGGTACCACAAAAACGAGGTCCAGATGTAAAAATAAAAAAATAAAATACAAGGTTTCATTAGGGATTAATAAATTATTTGCCACTTCTATAATTTTGTTTTTATTGTAAACTAGTTTCGAATGTTATACATTCATCCTCAGTTCTAAAAACACACAAACAATTCAAAAATAAGCAATTCAAAATATAGTTTGGTATTATTATACATATTTAATATGTATAATATTATATATAATAGTATAATAGTATAATATTATGTATAATAATACATATTTAATATGTATAATAATACCAAACTATATTTTGAATTGCTTATTTTTGAATTGTTTGTGTGTTTTTAGAACTGAAGATGAATGTATAACATTCGAAACTAGTTTTCAATAAAAACAAAATTATAGAAGTGGCAAATAATTTATCAATCCCTAATTGGATTGATACTTCTATACCATCATAAGGATGTCAACTAAAAGGTTTCAGTTAAAGTACCTATTTTAACAAAAATCTATTATGTTGTTTATCTTGATGTAAAAGTCTTATATACCAAATTTGAGATATTTTATATTATATTTTAATATAAGTTTTGATGGGCGTTTATTATGACCTACAAGTAAATTATCATTTCCGATCGGCCAATATAAACAAAAATCGAGTAGTCTATCTATATTGGACATAGAAGAGTTTTATATAGAAAATTTGAGAAGTTTTGCATAATATTTTGATATATTTTTTAGTAAAATACTACTAAATTAGAGAAGTTTAAGTCTATTATGAAATTCAAGTAAAGTACCAATTCCGGTCATCCAATTTTAACAAAAATCTAATATGCTATTTATGCTAATATAAAAATCTTATATACCAAATTTGAGATGTTTTACATTATATTTTAATATAATTTTGAATGGATATTTGGATTTATGGATGTTTATTATTATCTACAAGTAAATCACCATTTCAGATTGTCCAATATTAACCAAAATATAGTAGTTTATCTATATTTACATACAAGATATTATATAGCAAATTTGAGATGTTTTGCATTATATTTTAATATAATTTTTAATAAAAGACTACTAAATTTGAGAAGTTTAAGTCTATTATGAAATTTAAGTAAAGTACCAATTCCGGTTATCCAATTTTAACAAAATTCTAATATGTTATTTATTTATTATTGAAGTAAAAATCTTATATAATAAATTTGAGAATTTTTTCATTTAATATATTTTTTTATGAAAGTCTATTATGACCATCAAATAAAGTGCCACCGTTTTTGGATTATGCTAGATGGGAACGAACGTACGTACGTCTTGATGTTACGACGAAACTAGTTAAAATGAATTTAGGGATGGTCAAAACGGATATTTTCGTACAAATCTAAAAATTTTCACGATTACAAAACTTCCTCAACTGCGTACAAGGAAATAAAAATCAATGCCAAAAATTTGTAACATAACCCCTCAATCCACCTATAACTTCAATTATATAGTACAAAACATTAACTTGGATGAGGCAAGATTTATTAATAAATATATTTTCTGTTGTTCCCATTTTTGTTATTCAGTTATTTATAGATATTATGCTTGTTAAGTAATCAGCAGGAAACCGAAAGGATGAATCATTCCTGAGCTGTGTAGTTAAGATAAAAATAATAATTTGCACTTTCAAATATTTCTACTTTAAAATATAACAAGACTAAAACAAACAATTTAAAAAAAAAAACATGGAAACTTTCTTTAAAATCTTTAATTTATTGTCTTAGGTATTGTACTATATTATCGCAAAAAAAAAAGTTTTTAGTATCATTTTTTTTTAATTTCAATAAATTAAGTATTACTTGGAGCATATTGCTGACCACACCCACTTCCCAGAACACCATGAGGTCGCTAAGTCTCGTCTACCATTATCCTACTCAAGTAACTCTTATAATAGAACGTATACTCAAGCAAAAAAAGGTGCAATTATTATATTGTGGTATGTTATTTCTAATTATTATACTGTGGTATGTTATTTCTAATTATTATACTGTGGTATGTTATTTCTAATTATTATACTGTGGTATGTTATTTCTAATTATTATACTGTGGTATGTTATTTCTAATTATTATACTGTGGTATGTTATTTCTAATTATTATACTGTGGTATGTTATTTCTAATTATTATACTGTGGTATGTTATTTCTAATTATTATACTGTGGTATGTTATTTCTAATTATTATACTGTGGTATGTTATTTCTAATTATTATATTGTGGTATGTTATTTCTAATTATTATATTGTGGTATGTTATTTCTAATTATTATACTGTGGTATGTTATTTCTAATTATTATACTGTGGTATGTTATTACTAATTATTATATTGTGGTATGTTATTTCTAATTATTATACTGTGGTATGTTATTTCTAATTATTATACTGTGGTATGTTATTACTAATTATTATACTGTGGTATGTTATTTCTAATTATTATACTGTGGTTTGTTATTTCTAAAAAGTTCTTTGCATTAAACATTTTATTTTGTTGCACTATTCTCTTCAAATGGTTTTTTTTGTTTCAAAATGGCAGATGATAATGTCGAGTTCCAAGGATCATTCTGGAATGACCTGTGACTTTAGTGCCAAATCTAAATAAATTGACCCAATAATTTCAGAGAAAAATCGCCGAGGGAACTTTTATTTGCTTCTTTTTCTTGGTTGGTTTCAGAGATTCATTATTGAAAATAGTCCAAAACCATTTATAGGTGATTATAGGGTCTTTTGTCGAAAATTCATGTCAGTTATTTTTTATAACTGATACATGTTATCTAAGTAGTTAATTATATTCTAATTAAATCATATGTTAACTGATTATACACGCAGGTGGCATAAGACACAATAAATGCTAATATACTGAAATGAAAACAAGTTGGCTTTCTAGTTAATGAATCAATAAAATTAAACTTTCCATTCAAAAGTTATAGATGTTTATAAAATGATAATTATAAATAAAATTATATAGATTATGAGAGAGTGAGTTTAGTTGACCGTAGATATAAATGAAGGAATAAGTTAGTCGGGGGTGCGGTCAAAGACAAACACACTAATAAGTAAAATTTATTGAAGTGTAAACTTCTTTTGACCCTTTGGGCACTTTTGGGATGGGGTAAAAAAAACAAAAAAACTCGCGTCACGTACCGTCAGCGTCAACACCTTACCGTACCCTACCTAAATCCAACCTACAATTTTTCATCTGTTTATTATCTTCCCGATGAGCTAGAGGCTTAAAGTTTGGAACATATCTTAGGAGTGGATGACAATGCAATAACAGGAGTGGGGACCAGGGGGCGCAGTGCGCAGTCCCTAGGACACTCGGACGACTTCTGACGTCTTACTTTTACTTTTTCAAATATTGAATACGAATTTGTAAATCACCTCTGTGAAACTTTGGATTAATTTTTTTCGCAAACTAAAAGGACTAGGTTAATTGTGAGTAATCCAAAATGAAGCCTCTTTAAAACGATATGCCATTGAAAATTGTAGTTCAATCTTTTGAGAAGCTATGAATTCAAGAACGGCAATAGAGAGAAAAATCGGATTTTCTAAAAGTTATACGTTGGCATTGCTCGCGCGACTTGTGTTTTTTAAAATACGACCACTTTAAAAGCTAAAGACGTTAAAGCTTGATCGAATGACACGTCAACCTTCAAAATCGGATAACTATTTCCGGAGATATTCTAAGAAGCAAGATCTGTCGGGATACGCGATGCGCAACTACGGGCCAGTTTATCCCGACATTTATTTGATGTTTTCTTTTTTCATTGAAGTGACCAAAATATTCAATAAGTAAGCAAAATAAAAATAATTTAAAATAGCAGCTCTCTAGATTTTTTCCTGCTGAATTCACTCCATTTTTCAAATTTTAAAAATATTATAATAATGAGAAGTGACGATCGGCCGAAGATTATGCGTTTCAGTGCTGCGATCTATTGTCCCAGAAACACACTGGTTTTATCCCTATTGGCCTTAGGCCCGGAGAACACTTACTTCTCTTTCTAGTTTTGATTTCTTCTGACAAGGTAAGTGATATAAATAATTCACATTGTTTAAGATAAAAAGAAGTTCACACTCTGATGATGGCCTAAAACTTAGGCCGAAACGTTGGCACAACATAAATAAGTTTTACTTATTAGTGTCTTTGACCGTACCCCCGACGAACTACTTCCTTTATATATACAGCTTATGATTTTGTACTGGAAGTAGATTCCTGAATTTTATCTATTTTTATATACAGTATATTCTGTGTTCTCTACAGGAAATGTTCGGAACAGGAAATGTTCTATCGTTTCGTCATTTTCCATCTAACGTTTCCTATCTGCTAAAATTTGAGAAACTTTTCAGAGATAATTTTTTAAATGCGAACACTGCATATTCGAATTGCCTATAAACATTTTTAGGTATTAATATTTTTCGTATTTCGGTTTAATATGTAACAACTGTTATAAAGGAGATTTTTGGACCAATCTTCAGCCTTTTCAGTTTCAATTTTTTTTTATTTAATTTTTTGTACCATTAGTACTTCCATTACATCTTAAATGATTACCAATTGATAAATAAGCCGATGATATTTTTACAATATTTTTTAAGTGTCCCAAGAAAGTGTCCCATAATTCTCGATAATCTTCTAGTACATTACGAGTATATAACATAAATGTTCCTGAGCCAAGTTCCTCGTGTGCTGTCCATAAAACACCTACTGGCCCGCTCAAGTTATAATATAATATAAAAAGTGGGCAATTTATTATTTCGAACCGGTTCTCAAGTGTCATTTAAATATGTAAATAATCAGGTGTTTTTGAACTGGCTATTCTAAAATTGCACTAAGCCATCCTATATATACTGAGGGGCCCATGTTATTTTTGGTTGTTTTCCATCTATTTCGGACGGATTTTATTTTATTTTTTTTTTAATGAATGTTTGTTAAAGCGTACGTTCTGAGAGCATATATAAATCGAAGGACGAACAGTTTTAATAATAACAGGAGGAAACCGTTCCCTTCGAAACCAATTAACACGTTTGCCGAAATCGATCGCTCAGAGCTGTTCGTCATCGGTCTGTTTTCTTCGTTATTTGTTCTGTCTAAGTTTGAGATATTTTTTTTTAAGCTATATAAAAATATTAAAATATTACATCATCTTCATACAGATTTTTAATAGCTCTTAATTAGGAATGAGATAAGGTCTGTCATCAGAATCAGCCTTTAAGCTCTCTTAAATATCCACTAAATGCCCTCACGCTATATGTTGAAATAACTATATTGACAAATATTATTCGAAGAAATGGAATGAATCATAATATTTTTGCACAAGAATTACTTTTATTGACGTATCACTGTTCGATATAGCTCGATCAAATCATATCTTTAAATATTTTCAACAGTTTTTAGTAGTGTGTAATTATTTATATATATTTTTCGAAAATTGACAACTTTTTATTAACTCAATTAAGATTCTTATTCAAATAATATAATTTTTTTTTTTTGGTTGACTTTTTACAGATCTTGAAGGTTATGAAGATTATATTCCTAAATTCACATTTGTTGTATATGACCTTTTTCATGATAAGACCTTAGTTTAGTTAGGTTTATACTAAAATATTAATTTTTAAATGGAAAATTGATGCGTGGCAACGCAAATTATACTATTTTTTTTTCTAGATTACAGCTCTATGTGCGGAATTAATAATATTATAAATATCAGTTGACGTACGTATGATAGCATAGAAGGATCAATCTAATTTGGGATTGATAAATTATTTGCCATTTCTATAATTTTGTTTTATTGAAAACTAGTACGAATGTTATACATTCATCTTCAGTTCTAAAAACACACAAAAATTCAAAAATAAGCAATTCAAAATACAGTTTGGTATTATTATACATCTTAAGTGTTTGTAGGTAAATGGTAGAGAAAAAACAATTACTCACAGAAATTACTGGGAAAACCCCGACCCTTAAACCTTATCATTTACCTAGAAACATCTCACCTTTCTTCCATTACAGTCATTTCCATTACTTGTTCAATGCGAGGACAAACCAATGTAACCTTCTCTGTTAGATATAATCTACTTAAACCTTGGTGAGTATCAACATGTAGGTATTTGATTTCTTGTATTAATGAAATTAGTAATTCATAAATGTTGTATAATACTAATTTATATAATGTATAACAATACCAGGCTGTATTCTAAATTGCTTATTTTTTAATTTTTGTGTTTTTTTAGAACTGCAGATGAATGTATAACATTTGAAACTAGTTTTCAATAAAAAACAAAATTATAGAAGTGGCAAATAATTTATCAACCCCTGATGATATATTTTGTATTGTTTTGGTTTACTTCTAGCCTACGAGTATATCTTCAGCCGCTACGATCAGTGAAATATTATAATAAAAGTAATTAAATTTTTTTAAAAGTGTTTTAGAAATAAGAAGAGGAGTGCAATCAACTACACCAAAAAAAAAACAAAAAAAAAAAAATTGAAAACCGAATAGTTGAGAATTGAGAACCTACTTCAAACTGCGAAATAGAATAGCAAAATTGTTGTCAAATGTCAAAATTCGCTACAGGTAAGTGAAAAGTTCAAATGCAAAAGAGTTGGGAAAGTAAAAATATTTCATTAAAATATTTAATATAGTTGTGAAATCAAAATTGTAGAGAAATTTTAAATTTTACAGTTGATAAGGTAAATACAGTTCGCTGCCAAGGCGGATAAATGTGACAGTATCAACTAGCACGTCAAATAGTGTGACAGTACTACCATGACAGTAAATTCTGCCACAGCGGCAGTAACTGCAGCGGGAGTGACTATATTGTGAAATATTTCAACATGATAAGGCAAAGGGTGTTTATTTTAAGTTTGGGATTCCTCCACGTCTCATTTCTGCTGATTTAGCCCGTGAAAAGATTTATTCGGTCAATTTATAGCGAAGAAGAAAAATAAAAAAAAATGGAGAACCGTTAAGCAGTTTCTAATTATATCTGATGAAGATCTGTTTCACAAGTCTCGGGTAAGAAATTGTTATCTGAGGTTTGAGGGGAAGACCCGGGCCTTGGGAGTATTTCGGATTTATCCTCCCTTTATTATTTATTATGTTTTTTTTTATTTCTACTACAGATAAGTTAAATATATCTTAATCAAAAATAATCTGTGAATTTATATCGTATCTGCCCAGGTTAGGTTTTGATTGACGCCTGATTCTCAATTCAATATTTATATTTTAAGCATATTTTGACTTATTAATAGTTAAATGATTATCATAGTTGATTACGTTTCCTAATTCACATAGATATTTGTTTATTATACCAGAAGTATTTATGTTATTCTGGTCATATTATCCGAATATTATTATTGTGAATAAACTATAAAGGGTAATACAATATACAACACTTCCTAATATAAAGATTGATCAGTAACCAGTACAAGCAATGGAGTGTTCTTATTTTGCCCTTCTGTAAAACTTTTAAAATGTTACGACAGTTGACCTCTGGCGTACAGGCATAACACTTGAAAATTACAAATGAGACGGTCTAAAACCTTTCTTTCTAGCAAAAAATATAAATTGTAGAAGAAAAATATTAAAAAATAAAATGTTTTTAAAAATTAAGAAAAAAAAAATGTTTCTATGATTATATAAAAATCCCTGAGCAGTAGAACTTAAAGTCGTATTTTCACTAAAATAACAATATTCTAAAAACGGGAGAGTGAGAAAAAAGTTGAGACCCGCAAAAGACAGTTCCCTAACATACCGACATTTACCCATACTTTTATTATATTGTTCTGCCTCTCCGCTGACACTGCATAAACAGAAAACCCTACATACTGAATTTCAGCTCAATTGACCCAACGGGGGCCGCTGGAGTTGAAATAGCCATATCTTTACTAACACTGGTCCGATTTCGAGGAAATGTCCTTTATGTGATAGGTAATTTAATTTCTTCTAAAATGCAAAAGATTTTCAGCCTCCTAATTCAATTTACAGGGGGGGTTTGAAAGGTGCACAAATATTTAAAAAATCGAAAAACCCAGAGGAGTGGGGGAACCAAGTTGAGACCCCCAAAAGACACTTCTCTAAAACCAACTCAATTTAAATACAAATTTTCAATCATATAAACTACTTTGGTGGAGCTGTAGGGATGCGCAAAACTTCAAAAACGCCGAAATTTCAGGTAAACATACCGAAATTTTGAATCGAATTTACCAATTCTTTAATGGAATCGTTCATATATATATATATATATATATATATATATATATATATATATATATATATATATATATATATATATATATATATAATATTATATTATATTAGATATATTATATATCTCCAAATCTTCCATAATGGTGCTCTAGGGGTTATGAAACGGATAGAAAACGCAGTCCCGCCGCTCACCGCCGACCTTCGACCCATTGCAATAGTCTATTTTTTTCGGGGAAATTACGACTGAAAACAACGAAAAAAACAACATAATTAAACTAAATAAGAAATTAGAATAACCTTGATAAATATTTATCGAATCGAACCTGCACAAACATTCTAAGAATCAGTTTTATTTCTAGGTTCAACCTTGCAACAAGCCATTTGGAATTGCAAATGTGATGGAAAATCCTAGTTAAATAATCATTAAATTTAATAAAAATCGATTTAATTACAAATCGATGATTTAGAAACTTAAGTTGATCAATACATAAATTGATTTGCATAATTAATTATTTTATTTTATTACTGCGCAACACATTCAATTCAATATATTCAATATGGAGGTCGTTTTTTTAAAAAAGATCAAGCGCCATCTAGCAAACTTTACTGGAAACACATTAAGCATTTTTCCACAAAGAACAATGTATTTTTTTAAAACCTAAATCTTTATCGTCAACAGTAGGAGTTTATTAAAATGACATAACATTAATAATTATGATATATTTTTAAGGCTTCCATTACTAGTTATGGTCAGAGTGACGACTGAGAGCCGTTAGTATTTGCTTCTTACGTCATCAATAGTCGACTTTTAGATCGTTTCCAATTTTTTTTTCGATATATCGTGGACGGGAATCGATAGAGGTAGTGTTGTTTACGCTATGTAATAAATTGAAACCTAAATTTCTAATTTTGGGCGCTTAAGCCTTTCTCAAAAAACGGCCTCGATATATACACAACATTCAGAATGAAAAAGGCATAACTAAAAATAAATTTCATTTCTTAGAAGGAACATTAGAAACAGCTCAAGTTGTACATAGAAGCCCCCAGGATGTTCCCTTTAACACATGTTGCAGTTAGATGACCTATTGTGTCTATTGTTTAGGCCCGTTATTTGAGGGCTGGCTGCCCTTTGGGATGATGGGGATACAACTATTTAAATTTCATAGAAATATTGAACAATTAGTATCAAGTATTATGATGCAATTGCCACTTATTTATTTATAACTAAAATAAGAACAGAAAATGTATTTTTCTTTTTCGTTCCTAACTCTGAATCGGAACTTTTAAGGTCCAATATATAACAGAACTGTTATCTTTAGAGTAGGATTCCCAATAAAATAGTTATGTTTGTCCTATATATTATTAATAAATACGCCATGAAGGTGGGCGTACCGCCATATTGAGTTATGACGCTGGCTAACACAAATTATCACCAACTCACTTTCTCTAAAGTGAAAGCTGGTTTTCTAGGCCAGAGGATCCACCAATATAATTCGTATTACTTATTACAGTTTATATTACTATATTATATATGTGCCCATAATTATGAAAGTGGTCAAAGTCATATATTTCTTGTTTCGAGATATTTAATGAATAGCATTTGAATAAATTAAAAAATATTTTTATATTATGCGACATTTCAATTTATAATTTTATTAGTCTTGATTAATGGAAATTTATTATAGATGTGAAATTTTGTGTGAATTTCATAGGAAAATGTTGTTTTTAAAGCTTGAATTGACTTACACCATTTTCAAAATTAACTGAATGTCCTATAATTGAATTAAAGTAATAAAAAATTGTGATTTTTATTTGAAACAACAACTTTAACGAAATAATTCATAAACATTTATTAATCATTTTTAACAAGTAATCCATTTTTATCATAATTTCGAGTTTTTAAGATTTTTAAAATGTTCCTGAAAAAATGGAGGGATGTATGGTAGTGAACACATAACATCTTTATGTTTTTCTTCCGATACTGGTCTAGTGGTGTTGTATAACGGAAGTAATTGAATATTTTTGGTCTTCCTCTTTTAGGTTTATATAATAGTTTAAGTTATGTTTATATAATGTCATTAAATTGTTGACTTAGACCACTTTCATAATTAACACTAAATGAATTCCGGATAACGTTGTAATTACAACTACTATCTAAAGGTTCATTTTTGACGATATCGTAAAAATTACATTGAATAAATTTAGTTTAAAATCATGTCGTGTGAAATAAGTGATAAATTCATTTTTTTTTAATTTTGACTTTCACCAGACCACTTTCATAATTATGGGCACGCACATATTTAAATGCTAACGATACTATAATGTTTGAGGCGTTACCAAAGTAGAAACTTCAAAAGATTATATTCCTAAATTCACTTTTGCTGTATATAACCTTTTTCAGGATAAGACTTTTTTACCCTTAGTTCAGTTATGTTTATACTAAAATATTAATTTATTATATACATTATTAATTTTTAAATGGCTTAATTAACGCATCAGCGTGGAAACGCAAATTATACTATGGAAATATGCTTTTTTTCATTTTTTTTTTTTTTCAGATTACAAGCCTATGTGCCGAATTAATAATATTATAAATATCAGTTGACATCCGCATGATGGTATAGAAGGATCAATCTAATTTGGGATTGATAAATTATTTGTCACTTCTATAATTTTGTTTTTATTTAAAACTAGTTTCGAATGTTATACATTCATCTCCAGTTCTAAAAATAGTCAGTTTTTTAATTTTTATATGTTTTTAAAACTGAAGATGAATGTATAACATTTGAAACTAGTTTTCAATAAAAACAGAATTATAGAAGTGGCAAATAATTTATCAATCCCTTATTCTAAATATTATTTTATTACTGATACAACCATAGGTAATCAGAAAAAATGTTTATTTTTTTATTTGTTTATGTTTTTTTTTTTTTAATTTCTTTGATATTACTCAAGTTGAAACTTGAATTCTGACAATTTTTTCTAAAGGCAAATACACTCTTTTGCATTTCCACAGTTCAAATATAAAACATTTTTTATTAAAATAAAAACTAATATAATTATTAAAAATATATAAAAGCATTTCTTTTTCAACCACAAGAATATTCTGTTGTTATTTTTTTTTCTACTTCCTCATGAAGTGGAGTGATAATAATGAGTAGTCATTATCTCAAGATAAGAAATTCTTTGACAGAAGTATTCACCGAAAAATAATTACGAAGTAATAACATTTGTTTGAAGTAGCTATGCTAGTTAAGTTATATAACAGTTATACATCTGCTAACCGCTTTGCAGAAATTTCAAACAGCTTGAGACAACGCAATAAATAATTGAGAGATATTATGACCTCAGGCAATCGAATGAAGACGTATCGATTTATAATCGACGAGACTGGTTAGTATTCGTCCAATGCAAAGCCAATCAGTGAGAAAACAAAAATAAATCGATAAAACAACTACGCATTTATACATCGAGATATGATTTTTGTTCTAATTTAAAAATAATAATAATTAAAAATATATTATTTGTGATCTCTAACTTTGACCCGGATGACATAGATACATGCTTTTATAGTGTGCCTATTATTTTCAATAATGAACCTTTGTCGAAGATCGAATCGAAAAAGAAAAAAAAAAACATATATGTTTGCTGATTTAAGGTGAATGCTTTTCTAAATAAAAATAAATGCAGGCTGTTGCTATTTCACAAATTTTATTTATTACGATGCAAATTTTCGGCCTACAATCCCACCCTCAGGCATCTTAAAAAAACATTTCAAATGCATATAATGTCTTATTCAAGTCCAATTATACAGAGTCAAACTTTAAAAAATATAATAAAAATGAGGGAGCCATCTCAGTCATCACAGGTGAAACTCCTTTTTTTTTTAAGATGGCTTGTAGGCCGAAAATTAGCAACGAAATATATAACATTGGTGAAATAGCAAGAGCCTGTATTTATTTTTATTTAGAAAAAAAAAAAAGCTTCAACTCTCTCGAAAAATTTGAGGTTGTACGTTTCAAGACACGAAGAAAAAAAAAATCCGTGAGCAGTAGAACTAAAGTCGTATTTTCCCACAAAAGACAATCCCCCAAAATACCAAAATTTACATATGAAATGACAATTTACCGAAAATGACACATTTTTTTTCCGGGGAAAAACGACTAATGAGGCATTGAAAAAGTTGAAATAGCCGTCCGATTTCGATGAAACTTCTTTTGTTTTATAGATAATTTAATTTACTTTCGAATGCAACAGGTTTTGAGCTTCCTAACTCAACTTGGAGGGGCTTTAAAGGTGCGCAAATGTTTTAAAAAATCGCAAAACCCAGGGGGGTGGGGAGACCAAGTCGAGACACCCAAAGGATACTTCCTCGACACCAACTCAATTCACATACAAATTTTCAGCCCTATAAACTAATATGGTGGAGCTGTAGTGATGCGCAAAACTTAAAAAACGCAGAAATTTCAGGTAAACACACCGACATTTTGACTGGAATTTACCCATTCTTTAATGGTATCGTTCTGCCTTGAAGAAAGCCCTACATACCGAATTCCAGCTCATTTGAGCCAAACGGGGCCGCTGGAGGTGCTCAAATGTAGCGGGAAATATATATATATATATCAGACATCTCCAAATTTTCCATAATCGTGCTCTAGGGATTATGAAACGGATAGAAATCGCAGTCCCGCCGCTCACCGCCGACCTTCGCCCCACTGCAATAGTCTATTTTTTCCGGGGAAAAAACGACTAAAAGGCCGAATTAAAAAAAAAAAAAGAAAACATCAGTCCGTCGGCAGATCCGATTTTTTAAATGTTAGGGCCTAAGTCATACGTCACCAGGGCCCTATTTCATAATAAAGTACAAAAGTACAATTACAAGCGAGAAAAGTACAAGTGGAAATGTTTTTTTTTTGGGGAAAAGATTTTTTTGTTTTTAATTTACTGTTTTTTAGTATAAATATTTTAAATGATATCGTGTTTCAACATTATAACAATGTTTTAGCTATATGTAACAACTATATAACATCATGTAGTTTACTTTATATAGACCCCCTGTTTCATAATAAAGAACAAGTACAAGAAGTTGGCCTATGACTAATACAGTAAAATGTTAAAATATGATAACATTTAATATAATTAGGGATCGATAAATCATTTGCCACTTCTATAAATTTGTTTTATTGAAAACTAGTTTAGAATGTTATACACGCATCCTCAGTTCTAAAAACACACAAAAAATTCAAAAATAAGCAATTCAAAATATAGTTTAGTATTATTATACATATTAAATTAGATTAATATAAATCAGTATTATAAAACATTTATGAATTATGAATTTAATTAAGACAAGAAATCAAATATATTCCTTGTCTTAATTGTATTTGATTTCTTTTCTTAATTAAATTCATAATTGCTTTATAATACTAATTTATATTACATCTAATTTAATATGTATAAAATACCAAACTATATTTTGAATTGCTTATTTTTTGTGTGTTTTTAGAACTGAAGATGAATGTTCAACATTCGAAACTAGTTTTCAATAAAACAAAATTATAGAAGTGGCAAATAATTTATCAATCCCTAACTATATAACATCTTGTAGTTTACTTTATAGACACCCACTGTTTCATAATTAAGTACAAAGCTACAAGTACAAGTTAGCCAATGACTAACACCGTAAAATGTTAAAATATGATCAAATTTAATATAGTTATATTAAAATAGTAAATTATAAAAATACATTGAATAAGTTATTATTATTTAAAGAAGTTAAAAGTAATCTGTAACCTTTAAAAACAAATCTTCCCACTAATTCCTTTATCAGTTATACTTTATACTTTAAACAATAGAGGAATGAACGAGAAGTTAAGTTTGAACAAGGACGGGAAGATGGAATTTTCCACTGTAACAATCGCTTTTCAAGGCGACTATAAGTTGTGTTATAAAAGAAGTGGTTACTTGAGCGATTCGGTCTGGAGCTAAAACTCTTTTATGAAACCAATTCAACTCGAAAATATATAGCTGACAACTAGCTACTTAAAACCTCCCCATAAATCTTTAATATTTGACGAACGAAAAAGGATTTTATTTTTTTTCAAAGCAACTCAACAACTGACAATGAGATCTTTAAAAGCATTTTAAAATATGTTCTGACAGGCATTGATTCATCTCTAACTGAAGTTTAAAAAAAAAATATATTAAAAAAAAAATATAAAAGTAAAAACAAGTCAGAATTTTAGCAGCTTCACTCAGACAAGTATTTATTATATATTATCGTTATTAATTATATAATATACATTATTATTATTATCTATTACCAAGAAAGCCCCCCCCCCAACAAAACTTTAAGGATCTCAAAAAGCAGTAAATAACTAATCAGTCAACATTTCATCTATTCAGAGATCATAAGAACTGAAAAATATATAGGCGGCCATTGAAGATCACTCCAAATGGAATGATTGACGGGATCGACTGGAGTGCACGGAGTGGAATGCCCAACTGAAGACCAGTAGACTCAATCAATCCACTTTAACCAATTCAGGCTCACATATTTTATTATATTTACAGTCTATAAATATTTCAACGCAGAAATTAATATAACTCTTGAGAATTAATGAGATTATACCGTACCTCTCAAAATAGCAAGTGCATTAAATAATTTAATCTAAACTCCCTCCCCTTCCAAAAAAAAAAAAATATACGTATAAACATAGTGGAAATTTTAAGCCTATTAGAAATTATAAAACTACGAAAAATGTTTATTTCTCTTAAATCAATATATATTTTAAACATAATTCTGTGGTGTTTAGCTAAAGGGGTACAAGTTATATTTCTTTCGAAAATGGATTTGTTATTTTTTCTTTAAATGAATTTTACCTACATTTACAAAGAGGTAAATGATTTGGAAACGGACATAAGAATAAGAAGATTAAGGTTCTGCGGACATATGGTGAGGATGCACCCAAAGAGATTAAATAAAAAAATCTTCTATAAAATGAGAGGATACAAGAGTGCTGGGGGAGAGGGGGAGAGGGGTACCTCAAACAGATAAGGGTAGAAACTGAGAGACTGAAAATAACAGACCAAGAATGTTTGTAAAGGGATGACTATGGGAGAAGACTAAAAGAAATTAAGGTCCTTGTGGAGGAGAGAGAGATGCGAAAAAAGGAGTGGCGTGGACCAAAGAAACAAGGAAAGAACAATCGGAAAGAATGAGGAAAAAGTGGGAAGAAAGAAAGATCATCATTCGTGTGGTCTTTAAGGACGTTCCGTGAAAAAAAAACAAAAAAAACAAAACAGAATTATTAGAAAAAAAAATAAACAAAATTGTAAGTTATCAATATTATAAATTAGCAACAATTTTAAGCAATAAATTTCCTAAATTCCAACAACAAATTTTATTATTATTATTATTGTTATAATAGCACAACCTACAAGAACTGTGTAGTCCATCATACTTCCATCACAATACTTTTCGAAACTCACTTTCGATTGGAGTGATTAGATTTTGGCGTGGCGTGATGGAGTTTAGGACCGAGAGAATTCCATCCGCCACTCAATACAAAAAAATATCTGATGTGGACAACACATGACTATTAAACTATAAATCCGTTGCTCAAAAAGTAATCCTGAATTTGGTTACTAGTTTCCGAAGATTGCATTATCTCAAAGCCGATTCTCGGCGTCGCGACTATTAGACACACACACACAAGCTCTTATATCTTGATTCCGTTATTATATAACGTTTTCTTTCAGTTGGTAACAAGTTTCCAAGATATTTCTTCCTGTTCCTTGACAACATTCGAACTGTCTATATCACTAGATAAAGCATTGGAAATCGACAGTTTCGACATTTAAAGCGAAAAAACCCACTTAACTTATATCTTATTCTCCTGCTGCAGACTTGTTCATCTCACAAATGGGTTGGAAAAGCAGTATTTTACAATCTATTTTAACACTTCAAACAAGTAATAAAATTATTTAATTATAGTGAAAAAAAAATCGCGTTTATAACCTTTATCACCGAAACATATGATCTTTGTAAAAAATTTCAATATAACTTTTGATGTAAGTTTCTTATGACCTTCAAGTAAAGAACCCCTTTCGGATCTTCAATTTCAGCCAAAATCTATTAAATTACTTATATTGATATAAGAGTCTAATCTGCCAAATTTGAGATGTTTTACATTATATTTTAATAATTTGATGAAAGTCTAATATGACCTTCAAGTAAAGTACAATTTCCGGTTTGCCAATGTTTACCAAAATTTACTATGTTGTTTATATTCATATGTGAGTCTTAATTACCAAATTTGAGAAGTTTCGCATAATATTTTAATATACTTTTTGATGAAAATCAGTAAAGACCTTCAAGTAAAGTACCACTTCCGGTAATCATGCAGTGACCAAAAAGGGAGGTTCACAACTAGATTATCTAATAATCCTAAATATGAAATTTTAACTTTGTACGGTTAACCGTTTTTGAGTTATGCGAGACACGAACGAACGTACGTACGTACAGACGCCACGACGAAACTAGTCAAAGTGGATTCAGGGATAGTCAAAATTTTCGCAATTACAATACTTCGTACAAGGAAGTAAAAAAAAGGACACAGGATTTCGTTCCACGTTCCATTTGGCGTGGAACGGAGGAACACTAATCCTCAGTATAAATACAGACCAGAAATATCACATCTTTCATTCGCATTTCTATAAACTTATAAAAACCTGTTTATAAAAATATTATGTATTTTTAGTTGTTCTGGTCTTGCTAATCAGCTGTTTAAACATAACCTCTCTCTCAGCTGTTATAATGTTACTGTCGTTTTTCCTTGAGCTGAACGGAATGATACGCTATATCTATTTAGTGAGTATTTATTTTTTAGCTGTTGATGTAAGATGCTATCTTATCGTTAATTGTTTTGATAATAGGAACCTGAAGAATTTGCGAAACGAAGAAGATTGCTTAGTTGTTTACTGCTATTTGAAGAACTTAGTTTTGTTTTCTCCCAATAATATTGTGCTAACAACATTTTTATTATTTTTATATATCAGTCAATTAACGGAAGATTTAACTGATTGTTAAAACTAACCGACGAGATATACAGCAAAAATAAGTCCTTCTATGTACAATTCCATTCGGATTTCGCTCCATTATTTAATTTACTATTTTACTATTATAGAATACTTACATAATCAATATTTCTGTAAACCAAGAATCGCTGTAAATAAAGATACACTGCAAATTATAGATGAAAACGTTTATCGGATAAACTCGCGAGATGGTGGCAACTATCTCGAACGATTTAGAAGTAACTGCCTTATTTAGAAGACGGAACTCTCTCCGGCGATAACCTTGCGGCAGCGACTGGTGACTAAGCGCTGACTGGTCGAGCTGACACCGCGAGTTGCTAATAGCGATGTCTGCAATCGACTTCTAGAGCCAACAGGTGAACGGGAGAGGGGGGGGGGCACCGGGGAACGCGCAGTCTAAGTTAGTTTTAAGGAGAGTTCTTACAAGGGTTATTTAAAAAAAAAAAAATCCCTGAGCAGCAAGCTCTGTCACTAAAGTCGTATTTTCACTAAACTACAAAATCTTTTAAAAAAACGGGGGAGTGAGAAAAATATTTGAGACACGCAAAAGACAGTTTTCTAACATACCGAAATTCACCCATACTTTTATTACATTGTTCTGCCTTGGAGATATTTTAGAGGTGCGCAAATAATTTAAAAAAATCGAAAAACCGCTGGTTAGGGGAACCAAATTGAGACCCCAAAAGTTACTTCCCCAATTCCAACATAATTTAAATACAAATTTCAACGCTATAAATTAATTCGGTGGAGCTGTAGAGATGCGCGAAACTTAAAAAACGCCGAAATTTCAGATAAACATACTGAAATTTTGACTGCAATTTACCCATATTTTAATGGTATCGTTCTACCTGGAAGAAAGTCACATATACCGAATTTCAGCTCATTTCACCCAAAGGGGGCCGCTGGAGGTGGTCAAATGTAGCGGGGGAGGGGGGGGAGGAAATATATATATATATATATATATATATATATATATATATATATCAGACATCTCTAAAACTTCCATAATCGTGCTCTAGGGGTTATGAAACGGATAGAAAACGCAGTCCGCCCCTCACCGTCTACCTTCGACCAATAGTACGATAATATATTTTATTTGGGAAAAATACGACTAAAAACCATGAAAATTATTATAGCATTCATTTGTTATTGATGGACTGATTCGCATTAATTATTGAGTATTAAAAAAACAAAACACGTGAGATAAAAATTGTAATCATAGAGTTAATTTTTTTTTTTTTACTGTCCCACGTCGCGGGTTTTCTTCATCGCTATGATACAAGATACAAGAATATTTTTTTTTTTAATGAGAAATAATACAAACTGCCTCACTCAAGGGCAATAGATATTAGAGCTGTAAGAAACCATCCATACCGTATATACAAAGGTAAGAGGGGAAAAAATAATAATAAATATATAAAAATAAATAAATAAATTAAAAAAAAAATAAATTGAATAAATAAAATCAAAATAAACAAAATGACATTAAAAGAAATTATAATAATTGAAAAAAAAAATATTTTCATTACAATGGAAATAAATATATAGACAATTACATAATTATTGAATAAGAACCAAACTTAAGAAAATTTATGTTAAGTAAAAATAAAATAACTCTTCATGAACACATTCAATATTCTACAACACAATATTCTGCCCAGGGAACTCCGAACCAAGCTCCTGCCCCCAATTGTGGATGACAAAGCAGGCCTCTAGGAGATCCCAGCGCTTCTAACAATTAAACATAGTAGAAAATTGTTGATATATATAGTTCAGCTAACTGTGACGAAAGATTTTTATAACAAAATTAAGATGCTGAATTTCAGAGAAATTTATAATCTTTCGAACCTCTTTTTCTTCATTATTAAATAAATCAACGACCTTTTGGAAATAAAATACAAAAACCTTTGTCAGCGATTAATGTACACAAAAAAAAAATTTAATAAACATTATATATAAAATAAATTTTCTATAATTATTTCAACTAACTATTGGATGTATCTTCGTTAATTTTAATGCGATTAAGATTTATATTTTTGGTTTATTATTTTCATAATAATGAAACTTTGTAATCGACTAAGAAAAAAAAAAATTTAATTCCCCCCCCTCCATTCAAAATTTGAGGATTTACGTTGCAAGATACGTAAAATCCAAATATGAAATAAATAAAAAAATAAAAATTCCGCCCGCGGCTTTTCTCCAAGCAACAAACTCGACATTATCATTCGTTTTTTCGTTTCAAAATGGCGGCCAATTATAGATTTTATTAGCCCATAACTCGGCCAGCGATAAAGATAGAGGGAAAATGTAAAGTGTTTTGAAATCAGCATTACGAGGACTATAATAAAAATAAAAAAATCTAAAAAGTTATTGTTGATTACTTTTTTTATGTTTAGCTTTCTAGACATTTCAATTATCTTCCAAACAAGCATCTAGATTGTTCAGAGAGATGTAAAGTTAAGTAAAAAAAAAAACAAAAACAAAGGAGAACTCGACTTTCAAAGGAACAGAATACTTAATTAAAAATGTGTATAAAGTTCAATAGGCTATATCTTTACTAATACTATTTCGATTTAAAAGATTAGTTTTTTTAGATAATTTAATTATCTTTCAAATATTTAATTACGAAATTTGCATAGTATATTTTTCGAGCTATGCGTAAATAAAATATTCTTTCCGTCATAGCTTTTTTTCCTGATTTTTCTCGATGATGTACTTAAAACATGAATAGTTGAAAAGATTAAAGTAGAAGACATTAGAAAAGTTTCATCAAAATCTTTAGAGCCGTTTTTGCGCTACAGTCTAAAGAAAAAAATGTTTTTTTTAGAAATTGAGCAGCCGCTATTGTGCACAGGATGGATAAAACCCTTGATAACAAACAAAAATAAGCAACGAAATCGGCCCACTCGTTCAAGAGATGACACTCGTGGCACAGATACACACACACACAGACAGAGCAATGGCCGAATGCTTTTTTTCGACTCGGGAGGCTCTGAAAGGCATAGAACCGTTGAAAACTGCACAGCGAAAATTACATCCGATTACAATACTCTCCTTACCTAGAAAACGAAACTAAAATACAGGTTTCGGCAATGAAACGGGAAGATGTCCCAAGGGTTGGCCATCGTTCATTAAATTATCTTCTGCTTTAACTGCATCGCAATACTAGATGGAATCTAGAATACCTTTTGAGTATTTCAAAATACCGTTTAAGGTTTTGTATCATTCTACAAAAAGGTTTTCAGGAATCGGAAAAGTAAATCAAATTTTTAGTTTTAAAATAAAGAATTAAATTGAAACAAACTGAGTAAAGGAATAACCACTTGATACTTTGAAAGCTCATGCGAGTTGACAAAACATATAGGCCATTTAGTAGAGGCACTGGAATTAGCACGTCATCAGGTCTGTTAAACTGAATAGTTTTCTATTGTGCTATTTAGCATGCTAAATGACAGATTCTTGAGTACACTTACTCTTATAATCTGCTACATCATAGATACGTTCTAGCCTCTTCTGAGACCTGCTTCATCATATTATTAACATATTTAATAATATATATCTTTTTTGGCGCCCTGTTCTGGACATCTGTTCCTATTTCAGACTCTCTCATCTCAGAGTCCACCCTGGCCGTATTCCAACGTCACGTTGACTATCGCTATACTATAGCTCCATCTAACATCATCATTCCGTTTGAGTTAAACCCTGTTATATCCATTATATATATATATATATATATATATATATATATATATATATATATATATATATATATATATTGTGTTATATACATAATGCGAAATCTTCAAGTATGTGTTTATTTATTTAACCTTCGAAAAATCAAATAAAATATTTCCGAATTTATTAGATAACTTTTAGATTGTTTAATCCAGGACTTTTTTTTGTTTATTTTTTTTTTTCCTCTGTTTGCTTATCGAGATAACAACGGAAAAATGGCATACCATCGGATCGTATGAAAATAATTGCTCCAATGAAAAGGTGATCTGTTTACATACAATCCTTGTTGGTTACATTAAAATTAAGTACTGACATATCTTTTGTATTTACAAACATATACATGTATATTCAGATATCAGTAAAGATCTCATCATCAAAGGACATATTAAACGTCATCGGTATGGTCCGCTATTCAGAGGTTCCACTGAAATCTTCAATCCTGCTTGTACCAGGGTTTGGAGGAAGTAATGATGCGACAATGTTCCAAAGATATAATAAAAATCTTGAGTTCGACTGATGATAACAAGGTACAGTTTTCCTGCTTTGATAACATTACTGATAAGGGAAATCCGCGTGTTGAAATCCATGTTTTACAATCGGAATTCTCGTAAACATTAAAATACAATATAGTTTTCGTTTTAATGGCTTTAAACATCGCTCCTATGCAATAACAAGAGTGCCCTACTTCAAAATTGGCAGTATCTGAGAAAACGATTTTAATCTTTTCAAGGTTTCGTTGTAAATGGAGAAGAATATTTGAAAGCTTGATTATTAATTAATTTAAAAGTTTTTTATATATCACGCCGTATATATATATCTTAGCTAAAAATAAAACTCAAGTTGTGTTTATAAAAAATTCATTTTGAGTTAAGACATGAAAAGCGCTCTCGGTCGATGAGGTTTGAAGTTAAAGGTATGACGCCATAGAAGTAAAAATTACTTCATAAACACTTCGTTTTTGCAGATAATTTAAAAATTTAATGTTTTGACTTAGAACACCATTGGAGCAAAAATAAAGGTTATTTAATTAGGTTAGAATGCATTTCGTAATCCTATTGTAAACCTTAAAACGGTAAGAACAACATATTTGAAAAGCGAAGATAATCAGTTGAAATCCGCATGATGGTACAGAAGGATCAATCTAATTAGGGATTGATAAATTATATGCCACTTATATAATATTGTTTTTTTACAAAAAATCTACTTTTATAAAAAACTATAAAACATGATAGAAGTGGAAAAAAATTTATCAATTCCTAATTCGAAAATAATTAGAAATTCTGAATGTACTCGCACAGGAGTACCCTGATAAGGTGTGCTGCAAACTATAATAGCTTCCGCGTGCATGAGCTTGTCATGACAGCGATTGCGGACACTTATATGCGCATGCAACCTTTTGATTAAACCAAAGATTATTAGCATCGAAATTAATTTATTTTAGCGAGCACAACTGATTTTTTTTTTTTTTTTAGTCTAAGTTAAAGTTGAAAGGTATAAAAAAATATAACTCCTAATTATTTCGAAATGTTTATAACAATATAGTTTTAAAAAATAGATTCTTATGTAGTCAAGGACAGGTGTAAGCAACCTAGTTGTTACACAATATAAGAATAATTATTTGGTGTTAGTGAAAAAAAAAATTATTGTTAAAAAAAAACATAGCATAAAAAATGGGCGAAAATAAAATAATAAGAAAATACAAAAAAAAATTATAAAAAATTTATTTTATAATCTCCTCAACATAATAAGCCTGTTATTATAACACATCGCATACGGCGTACATGATATATAATACACATTACATAATACATAATAATTACTTCGGAGGAGGAGCCCATAGAGTTCGCTACAGTCTGCCATTGAGCAAGTCCTGTATGAATGGGACGACGTAACTCGACTGATGATTGGGCAGGTCGATAGGTCCCCTCCGAGCTACCGAATGGACTGAGGACTGAGGGGGCCAACCTACACGTCACTGCTGACGTCATCGACCCCGAGGGTGGGGGGAGGGGGAGGGCTCTCAATGGGAGGGGTTGGGAAGGACCCTTCTAGGTCAAGGGAAATCATACTCCGCTCCTATATATATTATTAATTACAGTACTACTTTATTATAACGACACGCGAATCCAACTATCGATTGAGCCGACAGCGTCGAAGGCATATTATAGATAAAATCGGTATTTCCTTCGATATCCTATTATTAGAATAATTTGAAGTGTTCAAAGGGAGAGCTAAATTTAATTATAGAGCAAGTTGAATTGGTACAACAAATATTCCATTAATAAAAAAATAAAACTATATTGGTGAGAGTATGGTCGACCGTGGGAAAGTATGAAGGAGGATCTTGATTAGGGGTGCGGTCAATGAATGAACCCACAATAAGAACACTTATTATAATGTGTGCCGACGTTTCGGCCTATGTTTTAGGCCATCATCAGGGCTAGGATAAAACAAGATATCAATAGAAATAACAACAGTGGCAATACCACTAATAAGAAGAAAGTTAACAAATAGTGAGACCAAAAAGTATAAAGAAAAATATGTTCATCATAATATGTTAATGTTAATATGAAAAATAATGATTGTTGAAGAATATGTTAATATGCTTTTTCTTAGCCAGGACGGTGGCCTAAAACTTAGGCCGAAACCTCGCCACACATTATATAAGTTTTTTTTTTCATTGTGTGTTAATGTATTGACCGCACCCTAAACTAAGATTCTACTTTAAATAAAACTATAAATTAGACAGGATGGGAATTATTTAGATAACTATTATTAGGTTACAATAGGAAGATACTAAAACCCTTAAGTCTCTCAAAAAGCCTTGAATAATCAACCAATCAACGTTTCGCCATTTGAGGCGTCATCAGAACTGAAAATCACATTAATAGGAACTAGAGATTTGTGCAACTACAGATATGTTTAACCATTTACCAGTGACGTACCCTTTCTAATTGGTTAGTATTTATTAGCTGTTGAGGTGGAATGAATGAATTTTCGTGACATTAAGTCCCTGAGCCCTATTTCACAATAAAGTACGAAGTGGAAAGGTCCCGGTTGAAGGTTACTCATCGTCATCAGTTAATAATAATTTTATTCATTTTTTACTTCCTTGTACGAAGTAAAATTCGAACGAAGTGGATTCCATCCCTGAATCCATTTTGACTAGTTTCGTCGCGGCGTCTGTACGTACGTACGTTCGTATCTCGCATAATTCAAAATCGGTTAGCCGTAGGAAGTTGAAATTTTGTATTTAGGATTGCTGTAAAATCTAGTTGTGAACCTCCCTTTTTGGTCACTGCTTGATCACCGGAAGTGGTACTTTACTTGAAGGTCATAATTGATTTCCATCAAAAATTATATTAAAATATTATGAAAAACTTCTCAAATTTAGTATTTATAACTTATATATTGATTTAAATAACATACTAGATTTTGGTCTAAATTAGAAAACCGGAAGCGGTACTTTACTTGAAGGTCATATTAGACTTTCATCAATAATTATATTAAAATATAATGTAAAACATCTCAAATTTGGTAAATAGGACTTTTATATCGATATGGATGTACTTACTATATTTTGGTTAAAATTGGTGAGCCGAAAAGGGTACTTTACTTGAAGGTCATTATTAACTGATATCAAAAATTCTATTAAAATTAAATAAATAAATCATATGTTTCGGTAATAAAGGTTACAAACGCAATTTGGTTTCCAATCCAATAAAACATTTTTATTACTTGTTTTAAGTGCTAAAATTGAGTGTAAAATACTGGTTTTCCTCCCCATTTGTGTGTGTCAATAGATTGATGTCGCGACGCCGAGATACTGCAATCTTCGGAAACTAGTAACCAAATTGAGGATCACTTTTTGAGCCAACGATTTATAGTTTAATAGGCGTACAAGGAAGTCATGTGTTGTCCCCATCAGATATTTTTATTTTAATTTACTGTACTTTGATACAACTATTTTAAATGTTATCGTGTTTCAACATTTCGCATTGCAAGCCATAGGCGTAGTCAGTAATAAGGCGATTCATATTTTACTTTCTGGGCACACGACGTTTCATAATAAAATACAAAAGTACAAGTACAAATGGACCTGACACCTATGCCTTATATATTGTGAAATGTTAAAATACGTTAAGATTTCAAATAGTAATAATAAAAAAACATTGAGTAAAATTATTATTATCTAAAGACGATAAGTAACCTGTAACCTCTAAAAACGAATGTCAATGGATTAGATTTTCTCGAAGTCCTATTTTTTTTTTTTCATTTTACAAAGTTCAAGAATTTATACAGCAACTGGCTGAAGTCAACAATGAAATTTTCGAATGATTTAAGATAAAAAATGTTGATCTTAATTATTAAAGAAAGATAGATAAATTATAGAGAATAATCAGTGGGTAATTAAAAAAATCTTAATTAGATAGTAAAGTAGAGATATCCTCCAGTGGAACATTCAGCCATTATTAAGGCGGCCACTGACAATCACTCCAAATGGAACAATGAAATGACACAGTGGAGCGACTGGAGTTCTTGATTTATTTTGTAATAATTACAGTCTAGAGAATTAATGGAATATAAATAGTGCCTACATAATATCAAGAACATTAAGAAATTAATTATTAATCCTTCCCCCTCCCCCCCCAAATGAATAAAAAATAAACTTTTTAAGTATATTAGAAATAATCATTCACTAAAAAAATGTTCATTTCCTTCTTAATTAATATTTATATTTTTATCATGAATAATAGTAAAAGAATAAACTAAATTCGATGTTATTCATAACAATAATTTTGTAACATATTTTATACAATCAATATCGTAAATTTTAACTGTACTGGATTTACTGACCAACAAATTTTATTATTATTAATATGGCACAGCCTAAAAAAAAAAAAACTGTGAAAAATTGTGCTATCAATTTAGTTAGTTATTTTTTTAGTTATATAAAATTATTTTAGTTATATAACATTTTTTATATATATTTTTTTTTATATATAACATTTTAGTTATTTTTTTAGTTATATAAAATATATAATAAGGGAAAGTGAATGTGAAAAGTTTTCTACCGCAATACAGGTTTTAAGGTCCCCTGAGTCCAAATAGCCAAGGCTCGCAATATGGTTTATGTCTTTGTGTGAACAGCCTAGTTTCGATAAAGCGAATTTTTTGTAAATGTATACAAATCATATATTTATATTATACATACATCCTTTGAGCACATAATATATACTTATATTTCATATATGTTTGTTGATTTAAGGTTAATGCAGTATATATAAAAATAAATGCAGATTGATACTATATTTCACCACAATTTAATTTATTTAGATGAAAATTTTCGGTCTTTAAGCCATCCTCTGGCATCTATGTAAAAGGCCCATTCGATCCTAACCTTAATTTTGTGATTATTGTTTTTTATTATAATTATTTTTTTAGTGACTCTGTATAATTCCAGATTGGACTTAATTATGGCATTATATACATTTTAACACTTTTTGAAGTGTGTATATATCAGAAAAATATTATTAAAATATATTTTACAATTTGCTATCTTGTAAATTAAAATAAATAAGGGCTTAAAGGCCGAAAATTTGCAACTAAATACATATATGAGTATATTTTTCATGAAAAAAAAAAGAAGGCGTTATTACCTTATTAAAAAGGCGTGTATTCTTCAGAAATGCGTGCGAAAATCATAATTGATCTTGGACATTGAATTCTGTCGACTACATAAGTTTTAAATAAAAATAGTAAAAAATTGACAAAAAAAAAAGTTAATAAAAAACTTTTTATATCTATAACATTAGGAGATTGAAAACCTTAGCAGAATTATACACTCCAGAACCACCACACAGGGCGTCCCAGGTTTTTTCCCCAACAGAGCTGGGATGAGAACCTTCCAGAATAGTCCTGCTATTTCCGTTCCCCAAAGGATTTCTGAATATTCAGAGCAGGCTAGCTTTTAAAAACAGGAAATTCCTCTTATGATTTTATCGGCAGTTCAATGTCGAAATTCGAAAATATTTACATGTGTATCACCGTGCGTCATCTTTAAAATTTCGAAATATATATTGATGATATCATCCAATCCTTGCTTAAATGAATTGCAATTTATATTAAAAAAATCATTGAAAAGTCTCTGACTAATTCAAAAAAAAGTTCGGCAAATAATTAATGGTATTTTAAAAATGGCACTCATAAGAATAGTTTTTTTTTTTATTTTCCTAAAGCAGACAGATGCAGAAAAAGACCTTAAAGGCTCATTAGAGTACAGGAATTGGCCAGTTCCTCGAGCCAATATTGTCAAATTGACATCAGCCATTTGGGAAATTGTTTTTGGCAGATGAAGACCAAAACAACTAAAACTGAACCGAACTGCAGCTTGATACCGAAATAGTACTCTCAATTTTAAGTAGGAATCTAGTCTGGCAAAAATCAACTATTGATAGCATATCATCTCATGTTACATCCATTATAACGGGAAAAATGTCATTGAAACTACAAAAGAACAAAAAACGGTCAGAATAGCTTCCTCTTCATTTCTACTGAGTACATAAGGAAAAATAAAAAATCTGGTGCATACTGGTGCATAAAACTTCCTTTATTTAGTTGACATCCGAATAATGGTATAGAAGGATCAATCTAATTAGGGATTGATAAGTACAAACTGGAGTACAAAGTTTTCTGTTTGATATAATCCATTTAAACCTTGAACTGAGGATGAATGTATAACATTCGAAACTAGTTTTCAATAAAACAAATTTATAGAAGTGGCAAATAATTTATCAATCCCTAATTTCTTTATTTAATTACCTTTCGTATGATTTCATATAAAAATTTACCATAAAATGATGACTTTTTGAGATATGCGCAAATAAAATTTTCTTTTCGCTATAACTTTTTTCTCTGCATTTTCTCCTTGATTTACTACAAACATGAAAATTTAAAGAGCTTTAAGGAGAAGACATTAGGGAAGTTTCATCAAAATCGTTAAAACCGTTCACGAGAAAATTGTACACAAGTGTAAAATCGATTATATAAAGTGGCACCTCCGGTCAGTCGATTTTGACAAAAGAGTTGTAACATCCCATGAATATACCTACCTTAAATACTTAGTTTCAGTTTCTTACGACTTTTCGTTTATGAGTTAGGCTGTTCACATACACACGGACACATACACTATTTACGAGATATGGTTATTTGGACTTGGGAGACCTAAAAACGTGTATTTTCGTCGAAAACTCTTTTCACGATCGCAATACTTCCCCTTGGTATATGGTATATATAAATTATATATATATATATATATATATATATATATATATATATAAATATATAAAATACATAAGGAAAAATATTTATTATTCTTATTGTTTATGAAACGATTTTTCCTCAAATAATCATTTTTTACTTCCTTGTACGAAGTAAAGGAAGTATTTTAATCGCGAAAATTTTCTGTTTTCAGATTTCGACGGAAATATCCATTTTGATCATCCATGAATCCATTTTGACTACTTTCGTCGTGGCGTCTGTACGTACTTACGTTCGTATTTCGCATAACTCAAAAACGGTTAGCCGTAGAAAGTTGAAATTTTGTATTTAGGATTGTTGTAAAATCTAGTTGTGAACCTCCCTTTTTGGTCACTAATTAATCACCGGAAGTGGTACTTTACTTAAAGGTCATAATTGATTTCCATCAAAAAGATATTAAAATATTATGCAAAACTTCTCCAATTTAGTATTTATACTTTATATATTGATTTGAATAGGATATTAGAATTTGGTCTAAATTGGAAAACCGGAAGAGGTATTTTATTTGAAGGTCATATTAGACTTTCAATAGAAAATTTTTGTAACCCCCTCCCCTCCCTCAAAATTTCAGTATGTTTTACGTTTCAAGATACGTAGAATCGAAATATCTAATAAAAAAAATCCGTCCGCAAATTTTTTTTTTTTACTTCGTACTACCTTTACTACGAAGTATTGTAATCGCTAAAATTTTCGGTTTTCAGATTTCAACGGAAATATCCATTTTGACCATCCCTGAATCCATTTTGACTAGTTTTTTATTGTATACAGTAGGAGTTTATTAAGGTAAAAAAATCTTTATAGCTATTTATTATTTTAAAGACTTCTAGCACTGGTTAAGGTCAGAGTGACCACTGAGAGTCGTTAGTATTTGCTGCTTACGTCATCAATAGTAGATATTTAGACCATTTCCAATTTTTTTTTCTCGATATATCGTGAGCGGGAATCGATAGAGGTTGTGTATACGTCACAAAATCAATTGAAAACTAAATTTAGAATTTTTGACGCTTAAGCCTTTTTCAAAAATTGACGGCGCTATGTGTAAACATGAATTTTGATGAGATTGATACTAAAATCATTTCCAACATTCTTCCAGCTTCGGGGCAAATCGTACGAGACGAACCATTAAACAGAATTTGATAAACAAAAAAATAATTGAAAAAAATAAATATTATTGGTTAAAAAAAAATGTATTATTTCTTTTTTGTACGAATGTATCATATTTATCACTATCATTTATTGCCCAAGATTGTGGCAGATTGTAATAATTGTCAATGGACAAGTTATTAAAACCACCTTGTCGTGGATTGCCTTTATTAATAATAATAATAAAGTTATTAAAAGAAAAAAAAAAAAAAACCTAAAATGCAAGTGAAAATTTTCTGAAGATACAGTTTTTCACTTTTTACATGAATATAAATTTTTACTCCCTACCTTGATGAGGAAACGAAAAAAAAAAATGTTTTTCCGAATAAAATATATATATATATATATATGTTTATAGTTGTTCAGTTAAAAACATGCAAGCAAACAAATGTCAGTTGACTTGCAGCTTGCAATTGTTTTATACAGGTTTTCTCCATTGAAGAAACACGAAATGACACATTATTAATTTCACTTGAGTAAGCAAACAACCTAACCGTTTGTAAAAATACAATATCTAACAAACTTTGAAACCTGTAAGTTGACAAAACAATATGGCGGCTATTTAGTAGATTATGCAGTGAATGTTATACTGAGCCTGCTACTGCATGATATTGTTGAAACCCGACGAATAGCATGTTATTTAGCATGTTAGTTCCTAATGAGAGGATTGTGAACACTCGTTACATTTTTCAAATGCGTACATTTAAAGTGTTTACGTAATATGCCTGAGCATGAAGCACAAACTGATGGTGACAAATGGAACGATGGAGTGGAGTCCTTGAAATCTTCACTCCAGTCGCTCCACTCTACCGTTACATTGTTCCATTTGGAGTGATTGCCAATGGCCGCCTTGAGGAGTTGAAGTGAAGGTAACCAAGTCATATTCGTCCAACCGTTATTTTCCGTTTCCTGGATGATTAATCAAACCTTAATTATGTTCCTGTGGAAATTGAGGTTTAATTAATTTTAAAACATTTAAACCCTCAATATGCCAAACATGAAATCATGCTGTTACAATGTATTCAATGTTTATAATTATTTAAAACAGTTTTATGCTTGTTTTTTGGATGAATTACAAAGAATATATGAAATATATTGTTGCACTCTCATATAAGAATTTTATTTTAATGCCTGATAAAATATTTTAAATTTATTATGTCTAGGTTCGTCAAGCCTTCAGGACCTTTTTAGAGCTATTGTATTTTCCGGCACACGAAATATTTCTGAAAATATAATAAAAATGTTTGAAAATAATTATAAATCAAGATGCGAAGAGAAACAGAAAGATTAGTAAAATTATAAGTATAAACTAAAGTCAAAATATGAGTGAAAATTACTAGAAAATGGCAAAATAAACTCTATATATAAATACTTCCATAATCAAAATTAGTATTTTATATTTTTTTTTTGTATAAATAAATAGTTTAAAACAAAGAAATGTTTATATTAAACCGATAGAATGGAATTAAATTACAATATAAACAACATCAAAGACTTACATTTACACTGACTGTAATCGGACAACTCGAAACAGCAGTAGACTTCCGATAGACCTGAAAAAAACAAAAAAAAATTTAAATTAAATTATCAAGAAAAAAATCAGAGACTTGATAAATAAAATTTAAAATAATAAATGATCACCAAAATATTCAATAGACTTGACGTGAAGAAGAGTGGATTATACCTTTGAGTATGACAAGACAGAGCAATTTGTCAAAATGTCAAAAGACACACTCACTTCCAACAGATGTCAAAACGTCAGAAGGTACACTCACCTCAAGCGAACGCCATTGATTTGAAGGTAAATTGTTAATAACTAAGAAACTGTGATATAAAAAACGCTTTAATGTTTTACTAATTAAGTCATGATATCGACGTTAAAAAAAAAAATTGATTAAATTACTAAGAAACTGTTTATGAATTCAGAAAAAAAATCTATATTTTCATAAATGATGTTATTATACGATAAAATTAATATATACCTATATTACTATAAAACTTATCTATATTTTATAATTATCCTTAATGTAAAATTCCTTTCAAATTAAATTTAATATGCACTATTTCCTTTTCAAACAGCACGATATATCCTGGGATGAGTTCTAAAACTAGCCAACTATAAATTTTGCAAAATATGATCAATTACACAGACCTATTGCAGGATCTGTCGTAGATGACCCATAGGCCCTTCTTTGAACTTTCAAAAAGAGATATCAGAAAAAAAATTCTATTCTAAAACTAGGCAAGTTCACTCAACCAAGTTCACTTCACACTCAACCAGTCCATCAAGAAATCAGGAGGGAATATTCAAATATCATAAAATTTAGATATAATTGTAAAATAGACAAGTCCACACGTAAAGTAATTCAGTGTTTTCCTTTAAACAACCGAATTTTAGAATTTATATCACGATACGTTATATATGCTTAATATTTTGGCTGCATAGTTTGTATATACTTTACTAAACTGTAACAGTCACTAAAACTCCTGACTAATTAATTTTATAAACATAATTACAATATATTTTACTTCTTTTTACTTCCTTATAAGAAGTAAAGGAAGTATTGTATTCGCGAAAATTTTCGGTTTTCAGATTTCAACGGAAATATCCATTTTGACCATCCCTGAATCCATTTTGACTAGTTTCGTCGTGGCGTCTGTACGTACGTACGTTCGTATCTCACATAACTCAAAAACGGTTAGCCGCAGAAAGTTGAAATTTTGTATTTAGGATTGTTGTAAAATTTAGTTGTGAACTTCCCTTTTTGGTCACTGCTTGATCACCGGAAGTGGTACTTTACTTAACGATCATAATTAATTTCCATCAAAAATTATATTAAAATACTATACAAAACTTCTAAAATTTAGTAATTATAACTTATATAGTGATTTAAATAACATACTAGATTTTGGTCTAAATTGGAAAACCGGAAGCGGTACTTTACTTGAAGGTCATATTAGACTTACATCAAAAATATATTAAAATATAATGTAAATCATCACAAATTTCGTAAATAGGACTTTTATATCGATACAAATGTATTTATTAGATTTTGGTTAAAATTGGTGAGCGGAAAAAGGTACTTTACTTGAAGGTCATATTAGACTTTCATCAAAAATATATTAAAATATAATGTAAAACATCACAAATTTCGTAAATAGGACTTTTATATCGATACAAATTTATTTATTAGATTTTGGTTAAAATTGGTGAGCGGAAAAGGGTACTTTACTTGAAGGTCATAATAAGCTTACTTCAAAAATTATATTTAAACTAAAAGAGAAACCATAGGTTTCGGTAATAAAGGTTATAAACGCAATTTGGTTTACAATCCAATTAAACATTTTTATTGCTTGTTTTAAGTGTTAAAATTGAATCTAAAATACTAGTTTTCCTCCCCATTTGTGAGATCAACAAGTCTTCATAATGAGAATAAGATATTAGTTAAGTGGGCTCATCTGCTTAAAATGTCGAAACTGTCGATTTCCAATTCTTTATCCAGTGATATTGACTGTTTTATTGTTGTCATGGAACATAGAGAAATATCTTGGAAACTAGTTACCTACTGAAGGAAAACGACATATAATAACGGAACGAGACCTCCAGTGACAAGAGTGTGTGTTTTTGTGTGTGTGTGTGTCAATAGATGGATGTCGGGACGCCGAGTGTCAATCTTCGAAAACTAGTAACCAAATTCAGTATTACTCTTTGAGCCACGGATTTATAATTTAATAGGCGTGCAAGGAAGTCATGTGCTGCCCACATCAGATATTTTAATATTCGGAACATGGCTCGAAAAACATCAATATATAAACCGCTATCATTCTTCAGCTAATAGATAGGAAGGAGCCATATATGTAAACATTAATAACTTTAATTTTCAATAACTATGCGATAAGATGAGGTTCCTCTGTCCTTGTTATGGAGTGACTTGGACACAAACAGGATATCTCACTGAGCAGGAAGGTAACAGGTATTTCCACTTTACAGTTCCAATAACGGTTACCTGATTGTAACAATGAACTATATCTTTGTTATGTAACAGAACCAAACCATTATAATATAATGGTTGAGATACCTGACTACTATCATCGGAGATATTTCTATTAATACTAAAATAGTATTGACAGACGCATTTAACTTTATTAATTATTGATATGGCAAATAAAAAAAAATCTGATGTGGACAACACATGACTTCCTTGTATGCCTATTGAAATATAAATCGGTGACTCAAAAAGTGATCCTGAATTTAGTTACTAGTTTCCGAAGATTGCAGTCTCTCGGCGTCGCGACATCCATCTATTGACACACACACACACGCATTTGTTTCTGGAGGTCTCATTCCGTTATTATATGTCGTTTTCTTTCAGAAGGTAACTCGTTTCCAAGAGATTTCTTCCTATTCCATCGCAACATTAGAACTAAATAAAGCATTAGAAATGGACAGTTTCGACATTTTAAGCGGAAAAACCCACTAAAGTTATATCTCATTCTCATGATGAAGACTTGTTCATATCACAAATGGGGAGGAAAACTAGTATTTTAGACTCAATTTTAACACTTAATACAAATAATAAAAATGTTTAATTGGATTGGAAACCAAATTGCCTTTGTAACCTTTATTACCGAAACATATGATTTATGTATTTAATTTAAATATAATTTTTGATTTAAGCTTATTATGACCTTCAAGTAAAGTACCCTTTTCGGCTCACCAATTTTCATCAAAATCTATTAAATACATTCATATCGATATAGAAGTCCTATTTACCAAATTTGAGATGTTATATATCATATTTTAAATCAAAAATTGATTAAAGTCTAATATGACCTTTAAGTAAAGTACCACTTCCGGTCTGCCAATGTTAATCAAAATTTATTATATTATTTAGATTAATATGTAAGTCTTATTTACCAAATTTGAGATGTTTTACATTATATTTTAATATAATTTTTGATAAAAATCAATTATGATTTTCAAGTAAAGTACCACTTCCGGTGATCAAGGAGTGACCAAAAAGGGAGGTTCACAACTAGATTTTACAACAATCCTAAATACAAAATTTCAACTTTCTACGGCTAACCGTTTTTGAGTTATGCGAAATACGAACGTACGTACGTAAAGACACCACGACGAAACTAGCCAAAATGGATTCAGAGATGGTCAAAATGGATATTTCCGTTGAAATCTGAAAACCGAAAGTTTTCGCGATCACAATACTTCCGTTAGTTCGTGCAAGGAAGTAAAAAAAAAAAAAAGAAACATTAAGTAATTGTTAAGTAAGAGAAATAAATAAATTCAAGTAAGGGAAAGCCGCCAGATCTGGTTACCTTAGGTGATAAGACTTCTGCAACGAGAGCAAAGAAAGTGGTCCATCGAGGAAGAAATTACTATTGGAATGTACAAGTGAGGTCAGAACTAGCTAACTCAATCCTCACGTCTACTTCTTGGTACACTCTGCTAAGACAATGACCAGTTGGGTTCTCTGACCCCGCAATGATACTCCCAACTCTGATATTACCATCCATCATTTCGTTTCAAAATGGCGGCCGATCACAGATTTCAAAACCCACCATAAATCGGTCATTTAGGAAGATAGAGGAAAAATGTAAAGTCTTTTAGAATAAGCATACCAAGCTATTATATATAAATAAATAAATATATATATATATATATATATATATATATATATATATATATATATATATATATGTATGTGTGTGTATATATAATTATTATAAGGTGGTAAGAGAAAGCTGTGCGATGTGCGCAACGCACCAGATTTTTTTTGTTTGATTACAAAGGTTCATTATTTAAAATAATAAATCAAAAGCTTATATATATATATATATATATATATATATATATATATATATATATATATATATATATATATATATATATATGTTTAAGCATTGCTCCGCCAAGTGATTCTTTCATGAAATAGCCACAGACGGACAAGTTCAAAGGAATAAGAAGTCTGATTTGTGTAAAACATTAGTCAATAAATGTAAAAAAAAATTATTACTTAAATTTTTAACAAATAAACATCCGATTTAAATGATTATTCTATTATCGTACTTATATTACTGCTATATTTTTTTTTTTATATTTCATTTATCTGGTAGCTTTTTAATAAATAAATTTGTTTTTTCGAATTACTTTACTTAACGTACTATCAATCATTGAGTTTTTTTTTTATATTGATGTTTAATTATAAAGACGAAAGTATTATGTTTATTTCTTCTCATTCAATATTCCCGCAATTGGTCTGTTAATTATTTATACTATTCAAGCTATTTATTTATCTTATACATTTTTTTCTTATTATGGCATTTGTAAGGAGCGTGGTTGTACTAAGGCAATATTTTCAAATCCAGCTGTGGCAGATAATTATTTATTCTGTTTAAAAGCCGTGGATCGATTATGTGGGATCGGGAAAGCATCTTGGGGCTCATCCAGCCTTTATAAAGCGGGTACTCTTATTTGGGGAGCGTGATCCCGGCTAAATCACCTCTTTGCACAACCGTTGGTATAGAAACAGAAAGTCCTTAGTAAGTACTGAACGCAAGACCCTTCATGGAATGTAATGGTTACAGTTTTTTAATGACATTCAGAAAGGAGTAGAACTCAAAATTTTAAATAGTTGGACGGCTATCATCCAAAAGAGCATCCAGCCCTCAAATATGAGACCAAACCAACAGACACAATAGGCCATCTATCTGCAACATGTGTCAGAAGGAAACACCTCTTGGGGCTTCTATGTAGAACTTAACCTCATTCCGAGGTCACCCGAACGTAGCTGGACTAGCACACTCTAGCGTCATTTGTGCTAACTAACTGCTTTGCATTCCATTTTAACATTCGTATTCATTGGAATTATTAAAATTGTTCATGATTTATTTAGATACTATTTAAAATTACTAGTACTGTCGACTTCCGGTGATCTGGGCAAATTTTTGTAATAATTTAAAGCAGTAATAATTGAAGTTACGGTAAGGACCCGACCTCAATTGAAAAGGAACTTTTGAGGTTTATTTATCTTTTGATCGAGCGTAGCGAAGTCAAGAGCTGTGATCTAATTAAAGCAGTAATAATTGAAGTTACAGTAAGGCCCCGACCTCAACTGAAAAGGATCCATTATTGTTTTGTTTAGTTCTTGGGCAAACGTAATGAGCGGAAGTCGACAGCACTAGTAATTTTAAATAATATCTAATTAAAGCAGGAACAATTTTAATAATTGCAATGAATACGAATGTTACAATTGAATGCAAAGCAGTTAGTTAGCACAAATGACGCTAGAGTGTGCTAGTCCGTCACCGTTCATGAACAAGTGATAACGCGCCCCTAGTCTATAGTTGTAACCAACTTTTCCTTCTGGATGTGCGATATACAAATATGTACATACATCAATGCTTATATAGATATTGAAATGCATATTTGGTACAACTACAGAGGAGCGGCGCACTATCAGAAGAGTCTAGAGACTGAATCGAGTGTCGTCTCACTAGCGATCTCTGGGTCCATTCTTGTTAACTACGTGCCTCCTTTTTCCACACTTTCTTATAAATTTGGATTTATGCTCACTGCTTAAAGCTGTTTTTTTTACAAGCAATTTTTCGGTTGCTATGAAAATTCGTATTTAGTAGTTTTGGAGGGTGTAAAAAACGAATATCAATTTTGTCTCTCCCTAAAAAAAATATTTTACCCCGCTTTGTTACGTCGCACGAATTTTATTCCGAGTTGCTACACACATTGCGATTTAATTTTATTAGATTCTAGTTTGCACCTATTTATGATAGTTAATGGGTAATTTCATGTTTTTAATTATGAATTTAATCGTTTATAACCATAATAGATAATATTAACAGTATTTATTTTTGTAGAAAATTAAATTAATTATTTAAAAATTCAATTGCGATAGTAAAGTGGTAATTTTATGGTTTTTAATTATGAACATATTTATTTACCTTATTTTTAGATAATTAAATTAGAACTAAATTAATGAAATTAATCATTACAAATGTTTATTAATCATGGCCTTGAATTATGAAGATCATTTAAAAAAACATTACTTGATTAATTATTATTTAATTGTATAAAAATAAGTGAAATACTTATATTCTTATGTGAAAAAGGGGAAGATGTTAAGTACATTAAAATAAAAAGTAACTTTTTTCTTTAAAAAAACAAACAAACAGTTATATCAAAATAAGAATCAATTTGCAATCTGTGAAACAGCTTTAAGCGGTGAGCATAAAACCAATTTATAAGAAAGTGCTGAAAAAGCAGGCACGTAGTTAACAAAAATGGACCCAGAGATCCCTAGTGAGACGACACTCGATTCAGTCTCTAGACTCTTCTGAAAGTGCGCCGCTCCTCTGTAGTTGTACCGCATATTTTATTTATTATCAACAATATAACACAGATCGGATAACATTCTTGGTTTAATGTTTTGGTATATACGAATATAAATCAACAAAAATTGAATTAATAAATAATTGTAAATATTTTAACAAATCAAGATAATCTTCTAAAACTTTTATATATCACTTCTAAAAGCGAATTAAAACGTTTTTCTTCCATAAGACTTTTTTTGAATTCCAAGAGAATTTAACTTGAAGCAAAAATATTTACAAAGAATCTGAAATGAAACAAATAATTTAAAATAGAACCATATTTGTTGAACCAGGTCTGTACCAAGAAGGAACGAAAATAAATCAGACTGGCATTTCACAGCAGGTCTAGGAGGATAATGAATGAAGTGTTTCTTTTCTTGTTATTTCTTGAAACTGTTAAGTTCAAAAATACATGAGGGACATCGAGGCCAAATTCTTGAAACGCAATCTGACTCATTTCCACTATTTACCTTCCTACTTCTTGGACCTCTGTCAACAGGATGATGGTGAGCGGAAGGAGGGGGTATCCTAGCGTCCTAAGGCGTAAGAATCATAAATCCTTCTGTAGTAAAAGAAGTTAGTTAATACCACACTAAAGTTTATTATTACACAAATTTACTCACGTGAAACCGACCAATGTAGTGGATATTGGGACAAAAATCTATAGATTGTGGATTCTTATATGAAATTACATTCTTGTTATGAATAAATCCCATAACAAAGATCAAAATCAAAATTAAAATTTGACAAATAATTGATATAATATCCAGAAAAATAGTTTTTAATAGATTTAAAAATAAAAAAATTACGAGCACAAATTTGAATAATGTAAATAACGAAATGTCAATTTTATTGTTGTTGCTTTTATGAAATTAAATCAACTTTTTTACAACAGTAAAGACTTTGGCTGGTACTGCCCGCGGTTGCGGCCGGCAAAGTTCGCTGGCACTTCACTACTACTTTGATTGAACAATAAGGGACATATTTCGCTCGGACTGCCGGGCAGTCTAGGTATGACGTCATACCTCTACTGCTGCGTTCCTGACCGTTCCAGGAGTATACTATATCATACTGCCTCAGACGCGACGGTTCCCGCTTATTTGAAACAATCTTATTTAACAAAAAGGGATTTAGTGATTATGACACGACGAAGGTCTAGTAGTTTGTAAATCAGTTTCAGGTTCTTTATGGCCACAAACATAAGGACTACAAAAATGTGATAGTCAAAAATAATGTGTGGAAAAACATATTATTTTATTTTTATATTCACAATTATTATTATTGTATTAATAAACAATAAAGAAACCTCGACATACGAACTTTGTTCATTGTTTAAAATACCCAACAAATATCTAGTTTTACATATATATGTTGTATATATATGGTTGCATATCCGTAAATACTTGTAAATAAACGTATTAATTTATCTATAATTTGTATGTATCTAAATAACATATAATTTTAAAGGTTTTAAGTATATACTATATAGTTATAACGATATAGTAAGATTATAAATATATGAGAGGTTATAAAGTTATAGGTTATGCAAGAGTGGGCCGCTGCGGTGGGCAGTTTCAGCGAAATATAGAAGCAGTAACAGTTAGCGACTACGATTGGCAAACTCTGCCAACCAGCGAAAATCTACTTTTAGATATTTTATTAAAACAATTTAGTATTCTGCTGAACCCAAGACGCGTAGCGCTCACGACATTTTTTACAGTTTCTGGCGATACCTTTCAATGCTCTGTTGAAATTCAGGTAAAATAGTCAATTAATGCTTGATTAATCTAGTAGATATTGTTCATTAGACATCTCCGCATGCAACAGCCAACATAGTTCATCAAAAACCATGAGTAATAGATCGGCCATATCATGAAGGCTTTACATATCTTCGTGCGTTCATTGAAGTCTATTCTGCCCTGATAAGTTAGTTCAAGACCCTCCTCACTCCAACTTATTCTTCTAAATACATTTTTGTAAGTCTATCCGAATTTGTATAAAGAATAGACCTTTTAATAAAAAATCCTGATTTAAATAAATCAGAAATATGGATTCCAACCATAGGATTTAGAGCTTTATAATGGCATTAAAAAGGAGTCATTTTAAGACAAATTCGAATACGCTACAAAAATCTATTTAGAAATATAATTTGGAGTTAGCGCCTTTTAACTAATCAGGGCAGTATTATAGAGGAAATATTTATATTCCATATTAGAGTTATAATAATCTGTATCTATATTGAAATATTTGAAAACTTTAAATTTTGTAAAATACGGAGTTATTACCAATGTTTTCCAAAAATATGTGACCAAAATTATCAATTAGGTATTGTCGGTAACAAACTTACTAATTACATCCTTCTGACTGTTAATATAATTTTCATAATATTCACTTGATAAATTATTTGCCACTTATATAATTTTATTTTTATTGAAAACTAGTTTCGAATGAATGTTATACATTCATCTTCAGTTCTAAAAACACACAGAAATTCAAAATAGACTTCGGTATTATTATATACATTAAATTAGATGTAATATAAATCAGTATTATAAAACATTTATGAATTATGAATTCAATTAAGACAAGGTTTAAATACATCACTGAGTACCAACATGTATTTGATTTCTTGTCTTAATTAAATTCATAATTCATAAATGTTTTATAATACTGATTTATATTAATATAATTTAATATGTATAATAATACCTAACTATATTTTGAATTTTTGTGTGTTTTTAGAACTGAAGATGAATGTATAACATTCGAAACTAGTTTAAAAAAAAAAAAAAAAAATCATAGAAATGCCAAATAATTTATCAATCACTAATATGATTGATCATTTTTTATTAATGCCTGGAATTGTAGCATTTATGAGTTTGGAATAGTTTTCAAAATGGCCAGTAGGACCGAGAATAAACCGTCATTGGCGTCCTTGAAATCGTCTTCATTCCAAGCAGTCCAGCCGCTCCACTTCATCGTTCCATTTGGAGTGACATCGCCAGTCTTTAAAAATCAAGTCTTGGATGCATAAATTCAAGATTTATATATATATATATATATATATATATATATATATATATATATATATATATATATATATATAAGTTATAGTCTGGAGCATAGGTTTATTGTACTTAATAACCAAATCTCTTATGTAAACAATGATAAATGTATATAAGCAGGATTACTAAGAGGAATAAAGCAGTCTTGATTCAGTCTTAGTGCGTATTATTTCTCTAACCTTTTCCTTTTTTTTATCAGTTTTAACTTGCTATCTCGTAACTTATATATATATATATATATATATATATATATATATATATATATATATATATATATATATATATATATATATATAAAACAAGGGTCACGTAAATAAAAATAATTTGCAACGAATTGAAATCATGATGGCTGCATTAAGATATGATTAAAAAAAAAAAAATGCCTTATGCTGATTGCAAAACACATTACGTTTCCCCTCTATCTTTATAAATGGTCGAATTTATAAAGGGCTTATAAGATCTCTAATCGGACGCCATTTTGAAACAATGGACGGTAAGTAATGTCGAGTTCCGAGGATCTTCCAAGGGTGAGCTGTGACATTGGTACCGAATCTCAAGAAAATCGGTCCAGTCGTTACAGAAAAAAGCCGCAGACGGGGGACGGTCGGATATTTAGTCGTGTTTTATCTGAAAAAAAAAGACTATTGCATTGGGTCGAAGGTCGGCGGTGAGCGGCGGGACTGCGTTTCCTATCCGTTTCATAACCCCTAGAGCACGATTATCGAAGTTTTCGAAATGTCTGATATATGTATTTATATATATTTTTTCCCCGCTACATTTCATCACCTCCAGCGGCCCCCTTTGGGTCGAATGTGCTGAAATTCGGTATGTAGGACATTCTTCCAGGTCGAACGATACCATTAAAGAATGGGTAAATTCCAGGCAAAATTTCGTTATGTTTGCCTGAAATTTCGGCGTTTTTTAAGTTTTGCGCATCGCTACAGCTCCACCATATTAGTCTAAAGGGACTGGAAATTTGTATGTGAATTGATCCTTTGGGGTCTCGACTTGGTTCCCCCACACCTCTGGGTTTTCCGATTTTTCCGTTTCATAACCCCTAGATCACGATTATCGAAGTTTTCGAGATGTCTGATATATATTTATATATATATATTTTTTCCCGCTACATTTGAGCACCTCCAGCGGCGCTCTTTGGGTCAAAAATGAGCTGAAATTCGGAATGAAGGACTATCTGTATCGAAGGTCAGCGGAGAGGCAGAACGATATAATAAAAGTACGTGTAAATTTCGGTATGTTAGGTAACTGTCTTTTGTGGGTCTCAATTTTTTCTCACTCCCCCGTTTTTATATATTTTTTTAACGTGAAAATACGACTTTAGTGACGGAGTTCTACTGCTCACGGATTTATTATTTATTTTTTTTCGATCTTGGATTCTACGTATCTTGAAACGTAAAACCTCAAATTTTGAGGAGGAGGGGAAGGATTACAAAAATGTTTTTTTTGATCGATTCCAAAGGTCTGTTATTGAAGATAATAAACCAAAATAGAAAATGTAATGAAATAGATGAAATATTACATCAAAAATACAACTTGATAATATTTAACACAACTATTTGTAGAGCTTCAAATCTGAAACTTAGAGATACAAATTTTTAAAAAGAAGCTTGAGATGGCAATGCATTGCTTGTGGTAGATAGTCTTTATATTTCAAGATTTGCATATTGTATTTCTCTAAACTTCGAAAGTTTACCTCTCAATTGCAGAAATAAAATTAAATACAAACCAAAAGAAGTTGGATAAATGCATAAGCAAGAGAATGTTTCTTTTATTCTATAACGATGCCCTTGGAATAACAGATCCAGTTGTTTGTTTGTTTTTTAATTCCAGTTCATGCAAATTTATTTAGAGCCAACAGGTGCACAGTTATTTCCTCTTTGTCTGGTCGATTCTCACACATAGTAATTTAAATATTATTTCCATGTTGGAAGGTCTTTAAAGGACACATTATAATTATATCTGTATCGTAAATAATGGACTGGCGGATTAGTTTATTTTCGTAATCTGAGCATGAATCCAGTTTTCTGAGGCAGCTAACCTTTTGAGTTTGGGAGTCCTTGGAAATAATTTACGATTGCAACATTAAGAAGCATATGGTGAACAGCAGTTCTTTGTGTATGTTTGAGCAGATTATTTGTTTGTTATGAATTTTCTTAATATAGAAAGTATGTTTTTAATAAAACATTAAATGAGTATATGTGGATAATAAAAATAATTAATTATTAATTTTTTATTCCTTTTCCATTTCTATATGACCAAAAATACTCTTTACTTCCTTGTACGAAGTAAAGGAAGTATTGTAATCGCGAAAATTTTCGGTTTTCAGATTTCAATGGAAATATCCATTTTGACCATCCCTGAATCCATTTTGACTAGTTTCGTCGTGGCGTCTGTACGTACGTACATTCGTATCTCGCATAACTCAAAAACGGTTAGCTTTACAAAATTGTAATTTTGTATTTAGGATTATTGTAAAATCTAGTTGTGAACCTCCCTTTTTGGTCACTGCTTGATTACAGGAAGTGATACTTTACTTCAAGGTCATAATTGATTTCTATCACAAATTATACTAAAATACTATAAAAAAACTTCTCAAATTTAATATTTATAATTTATATATTGATTTAAATAACATACTAGATTTTGGTCTAAATTGGAAAACCGGAAGTGGTACTTTACTTGAATGTCTTTACTAGACTTTCATAAAAAATTATATTAAAATATAATGTAAAACATCTCAAATTTGGTAAATAGGACTTTTATATCGATGTGAATCTATTTACTAGATTTTGGTTAAAATTGGTGAGCCGAAAAGGGTACTTTACTTGAAGGTCATAATAAGCTTACATCAAAAATTATATTTAAATTAAATACATAAATCATATGTTTCGGTAATAAAGGTTACAAACGCAATTTGGTTTCCAATCCAATTAAACATTTTTATTACTTGTTTTACGTGTTATAATTTAATGTAAAATACTGGTTTTCCTCCCCATTTGTGCGATCAACAAGTCTTCATCATGAGAATAAGATATTAGTTAAATGGGTTTTTCTGCTTAAAATGTAGAAACTGTCCATTTCTAATGCTTTATCCAATGATATTGACAGTTTTATTGTTGTCCCGGAATATGGAGAAATATCTTGGAAACTAGTTATTACCTACTGAAGGAAAACGACATATAATAACGGAATGAGACCTGCAGTAACAAGAGTGTGTGTCAATAGATGGATGTCGGAACGACGAGTGTCAATCTTCGGAAACTGGTAACTAAATTCAGTATCACTTTTTGAGCCACGGATTTATAGTTTAATAGGCATTCAAGGAAGTCATGTCTTGCTCACATCAGATATTTTTATAATTAATTCGAATTTTAATGTCAAAGAAACGGCAGTTTATTGGGAGGCATAGAGAAATAGTTAGTAGAGTGATGTAAACTTTTGTGTATTCCGAAGAGTGAGCAACCCTTGTACGTATAAGGGAAAAACAAAATTTTTTTTGTTCATATTTTTAAAAATAAACCTTTGTAACCGAACAAGAAAAAAAATATTAACCTCTCACATCAAAAGTAGGGGGTTTTAAGTTCCAAAATCGGAAAAAAACATACGTTGATTGCCCGTCCATCGTTCACGTTTTCCTCTGAAATTATCGGACAGATTTGTTTATGATTTGGCAAGAAAGTCACAGATCACCTCAGCATGATACTCGGAACTCGACATTACCACTTGCTATTTCGTTTAAAAATAGATACCGATTAAAGATTCCATATGCCTGTATCTCGGAAATTTATAAAGATAGACGAAAAACAAAAAGTATTTTGGAATCATTAAATCAAACAATTTTATGTCAAATAAATAAATTTTTAATTTATATATATATATATATATATATATATATATATATATATATATATATATATATATATGGAAATACTAAACGATATTGTAATAATTTGCAGCGGCTTTACATAAGACCAGAATTTCAGGAAATATATATTCGAGGCACTCGGTCGTGGTAACCATGGTAACTAACGAAACGATAAATTTTACATTTATATTAAAATGTTTTTAAGTTACAATATTTACCTTCAACTAGCATTCACTAATCATAAATTAAAACCACCATTATAGATATTCCATATTATAGATATTCTTTAAAAGAAACAAATTTTCTATAGATTCTTTTAAGAAATTATGAAATCGAAAAAATGAAATGAGGAATCCTGTGTTGTAAAAAAGTTCAATTGACAAAAAAATGTGAGATACCATCCATATTTTACGACCGAATGCTTCAAATATAGATTTTTTTTTTTTAAAGTGAAGAGCTAATAATATTATTATTTAGAGACACACGGCCCTAGAAGCAAGATCTCGGCCAAGAAGACTCGAGCCTCGGCAGTGAACCGGGGGGGCCAGGAATAGCGACCCAGATATACTCGCGCAGAACCCCGATTTACGACCCGCCGCTCAGTAAATATACAGGGGAATAGGCTGCTGGATAATTCAAGGTTCCCTTTCGATATTCCGTCTCAGACCCGTTCTACCAGAATATTCAACAACCGACGACTCGTCGAAGAAGCAGGAAATTCCAGAGAAAACAGTCTGCCGCGAGTTATGTATTAGCAATGGCAGCACAGGTCGCCCATTTTTTTTTTCAAATAAAAAAATCGACAAAGAAAAAAAAAATTAACTCCCTTACCATGAAATTTGTGGTTTTACGTTTCAAGATACGTAGAATCCAAATAACGAATGAAAAAAAAAAAAAAATCCGTCCTTCCAAATCTGTCAATCGAAAGGTGATACAAAAAACTAAAAAAAAAAAAATATCTGATGTGGACGACACATGACTTCCTTGTACGCCTATTAAACTATAAATCGGTTGCTCAAAAAGTAATCCTGAATTTGGTTACTAGTTTCCGAAGATTGCAGTATCTCAAAAACAACACTCGGCGTCGCGACATCCATCTATTGACACACACACACACACACAAATAGGGAGGAAAACCAGTATTTTACACACAATTTTAACACTTAATACAAGTAATAAAAATGTTTAATTGTATTGGAAACCAAATTGCGTTTGTAACCTATATTACCGAAACATATGATTTCTCTTGTAATTTAAATATAATTTTCGATGTAAGCTTATTATGACCTTCAAGTAAAGTACTCTTTTCGGCTCACCAATTTTAACCAAAATATAGTAAATACATTCACATCAATATAAAAGTCCTATTTACCAAATTTGAGATGTTTTACATTACATTTTAATATAATTTTTGATGAAAGTCTAATATGACCTTCAAGTAAAGTACCACTTCCGGTTTTCCAATTTAGACCAAAATCTAGTATGTTATTTAAGTCAATATATAAGTTATAAATACTACATTTGAAAAGTTTTACATAGTATTTTAATATAATTTTTGATGGAAATTAATTATGACCTTCAAATAAAGTATCACATTAGGTGATTAAGCAGTGACCAAAAAGGGAGGTTCACAACTAGATTTTACAACAATCCAAAATACAAAATCATAACTTTCTACGGCTAACCGTTTTTGAGTTATGCAAGATACGAACGTACGTACGTACAGACGCCACGAAGAAACTAGTCAAAATGGATTCAGGGATGGTCAAAATGGATATTTCCGTCGAAATCTGAAAACCGAAAATTTTCGCGATTACAATACTTCCTTTACTTCGTACAAGGAAGTAATAATAGATTTTGGTTGAAATTGAAGAGCCGAAAGGGGTATTTTACTTGAAGATCATAATCAGCTTACATCAAAAATGATATTTAAATTAAATACAGAGATCATATGGTTCGGTGATAAAGGTTATAAACGCGATTTTTTTTTCCACTCTAATTAAACAATTTTATTACTTGTTTTAAGAGTTGCCTTATCTAGTGACATAGACAGTTCTAATCTTGTCAAGGAACACGAAGAAATCTCTTGGAAACTTGTTACCTACTGAAGGAAAACGGCATATAATAACGGAAAGATACCTCCAGTAAGAAGAGTATGTCTGTGTGAGATGGATGCCGCGACGCCGAGTGTCATCTTTGAGATGCAACTAGTAACCCAAATTGAGGATCACTTTTTGAGCCAGCGATTTATAGTTTAATAGGCGTCCAAGGAAGTCATGTGTTGTCCACATCAGATATTTTTAGATAAAGGATAGTATCAAGTACTGACCCTTTTAATATCTCATCCTACTTCAGCAAATACATTTTCGACTGCAAACTTAAGATGTCCATTTGATTTTCTTCCAACTGATAGTAAGGTATATCTCGATTGTCGTGATCCGAAAACATGAGGTATTACTTAATATTACACTAATATTACTTTAATTAAATTGGGGTATTTTGACCACAGTAATACACTAAGCCACATTTACAGGATTAAAGAGCTCACTGCTAACAAAGGAACAATCCTTATGTTTACTAAACATCTTTCCTTATTATTATCAAGCACGTGGCTATCGGATGATATTTTATCAGCTAGAAGATAAACTGCCGTTAGATAGTCACAACTGCGATATATTGCCATTAACAGGTAAAATATTATCTGTCCAATAGCCAAATAATTAACATATAACGCAAGCAAAACATACGCAATAAATAAAACACACACTCAGAAAATATTTGCAGAAAAAGGTAAAAGGATATGCTTGATTAATATTGATGAGTGTAGCTTCTGGATTCTTTTGAGAAACTGGCCAAGCCTGGAACCAGGTTACCCTTGGAGGCGCGCGAAAAGACCTGCGAAACGAAACGCGAGGTCACAGCGTCATAACGTGTTCGTCCACGCGCTAACAGAATGCACAACGGTGCGCAGTTGGAAATTATTGGTTACTGACGCTTAACAAGCATCTTATAATAAAGTTATTATTCTTCTTATATAACTTTCTGGAAAATCATTATTTTATTATATTTTTTTCGAAAAATCAATGATTTTTTTTTTTTTAATGGTTTGATCCAAGACCCTTCACTTGGTATCACCTATCGCAGCATAAACACTAACGAACTCCAACAAACCATAGATTTGATATTAAGAAACATGGAGATAGTTCAGCCATACAAGCTCCTCCATAATTTTAGTTCATTTATTTATTAATTTTTCTCTGATACGTCTTAATAAATTGAGAATATTAATTGAAAATCAGACATTAAATTCTCAAAATGTTCCTCAAATACCATTAAATCGTCAATTCAAGGATAGACATCAGATAAACGCGGAAAAGATACAACAGCACTCAAATCACACACTTGATAAGATCTGGATTGTCTTGGAGCGATGTAGAACGTCTGTTTGATTAGGCCTTTTAAGACAGCTGATGTGAGATGCGCTGTCTCTGATCTGCATTTAAGAGATATTACTAACTTTTTACAAAAGTCCTTGTACATGAATTCCAACCCTCATAATAAGAATGTTTTGGTTCCTACTATTTATGTCAACGTTTACTTTCATTTTATTTACAGAGGTCATTTACATTTACATTTTTAAAATGCGCGTGCTATGTCAGAAAAAAAAAAACGTGATTCGCGGTCTTTTGAGACGTTAAAGGTTTAAGCGCAAAGGCAACCGCCGAAGAAATTTGTGCCATAGAAGGAGAGTCAATTATCCATCTAAATACTGCCGCACAACCCAGATCAGGTCGTTGATGATGACGTTCTTCTTGAATGAGTGAACCAGGACCCACGCGTAACTATTTCTGATTTATCGACCGTAGTAAGAACTCAAACCTTTACTGTGAACAGCTAGACAGAGTTTATGCAGTTTTGAGTAAGTACCCCCCTTTGGTCAACAGGAACCAAACCAAGCCATTTTTCAACACGCCAATGCTCCTGGCACATCGTTCTCGTTTGATCAAGGAAAAATTATCGGAACTGCAAGGAGTAAACGTTTTGCCTCATGCTGCGTATAGCCCAGATATTGCACCATCAGATTATGGTTTGTTTAGATCAATGGCTCATTTTTTAAAAGGTCGGATCTTTGATAATTGAGAGGGCATAAAAATTGGAGGTGAAGAGTTCTTTGCCTCAAAACCAATGGAGTGGTACCGGTATCAAATCCAATTACTGGCAGAAAAATGGGTGAAAGTAGTTGAAAACAATGGACTTTACTTTGAAGAGTAGTATTCAATAATGTTTAGTAGGGGCTTCTAGTACTACAGTGGATCTTTATCTTAAAAACCTAGGCCTACGTAATTTAAAACCAAGGTTCGACATGACTTGACAGAGGCCAGAGCCCAGCAGCGAGTTGATATGTAAAAAATTTTGCTTAAAATCTGAAAGATGATAAGTTAAAGAAAAAAAATTAATTAAAAAAAACCCTAGCAAACATAAGCAGTGGGTACGGCCAGGTGAAGCTGCGCAACCAGAGGATTTTTCCTTCTGTTTTTGGCTCCGAAAAGAAGATTTATTTTATTGGATTTAAGACGAGCATACGTTTAAATTACTAATGATAAAATAATGTATATAATCAGCTGATAGGAACGTAAGATATCGATCGATACGTAAAATAATCGATAAATAAAATATCGATAGTTTTTTTTATATCTTGTAGTTTGGTATCGATACCACTGATATTACACAATATTCCGCTCGATACCTCAGCTGTATCGAATATTTTACTCTAGTGCCAGCTTAATTTTGCCGAACCTTCTTTCATCCTCCCCTCCAACAAAAGCCAACTATTTCATCAAAGTACTTTAGGGAATATATTTCAAAATAAATAAAAGTAAAAACAAATATTTTTAACTGAACCCAAAAATAAACTTTCACTCCAAATTTGCCGCGCTCTGAATTCTGCTCCATTCCCTCCACTTTCTCCGGGAGCGGCAAAATTTAATTTTTCCCCCGGGCGCCAATTGACCTAGCAGTGTGGAGGCAAGTCGTTTTTTAATTGCAGCCGCTAAAGTTTACTCAGGTACTACATAGGTACTTTGGCTTGGTATTTTTTTTTAATATTAAAAGGTAATCTATATATATATATATATATATATATATATATATATATATATATATATATATATATATATATACACACACACATACTAGTATACTCGAGCGAGAACTCTCGCATTAGATACCTTCTAATCCCTAATTCCAAGTATAAGGGATATTAAGAAAACATAATTAACCGTATAAACAATATAATATTACCAAAAAGTTTATTTAACACTCACATTTGGTGAAGCTACATAGTTTGTAATGACTATGTTGAAGTTACAGTAAAGTTTCCATGACAACGGCACGTACGCAAGATGGCATGAGGCCGGTGCGGACCTATATCGTGCCTTATCTCGAAAAAGGTAGGTTTTTAAGTTTTAAAACGCTGGACCAATACGCTCCATAGGAGCGTATATGATCTTGATGCCCGCGTCAAAATCTTTAAAACCCAACTTATCCCGTCTCGATCCGCCGACTCTCAGTCGTCAAAGTTTTGAAACCTCCCTGTTTTTTCATCACTTTTATTTAAGCCCTAGTAAGAATTCAAGAAACAAAATTAGGATTCGTCACATCTCCGTGAAATTCCCTTTCTTTTGATACCTCATTCGTCAAAATCCATCGCTCCTGAGAGCCGGAAAAGGGATCTATACTACCGTAATAATATATAGTAGTGATAGTGATTGTTCAAATTTAAAAAAAATAAAAAACTCCCTTTTCTATTTGGATATTATATTTTCAAGTATATTTAATTATTTTTACTGCATCTTTCATTTATCAGTTGACGTACGCATGATGGTATAGAAGGATCAATCTAATTATTGACTGATAAATTATAGAAGTGGCAAATGATCTTTCATATATGTTTTTACTTTAAGAAATGTAGGCTTTATATTACAAACATTTAATTTTTACGCAGTAAAGGGGGAGTATTGTAATCGCTAAAATTTGCGATTTTCAGATTTCAACGGAAATATCCATTTTGACCATCCCTGAATCCATTTTAACTAGTTTCGCCGTTAGCCCTAGAAAGATGAAATTTTTTATTTATGATTATTGTAAAATCTAGTTGTGAAGTTCCCTTTTCGGTCACTACAAGTGCTTTACTTGAAGGTCATAATTGATATTCGGAAAAAATTATATTAAAATATAAAGAAAACTCGTCAAATTTAAAATGTCGGACTTTGGTTAAAAATGACAAATCGGAAGTGGTACTATACCTGAATTTTTTTTTTTTTTTTATTTTTTTTTTTTTTTTTTTTTTTTTTATGAGCCAGCGGTTTTTAGTTTAACAAGGAAGTCTTGCGGTGTCCAAATCAGATTTTTACTAAGCTAAAGTTTTGAAATATAATAGTTTTACGCATATTTTGTTCTTATGGTCTCTCATATACAATAATGAAAAGGAATATAAATGAACATTTAATTCCGCATAAATAATTTGCAACATCGAAAATAGAAACCGAACTTAGCATATAAACTATCCATTCCTCTTCCCCGTGTTTTTAAGGCCGTGCCAACTTTCGGCCATATGTTTGTAGTATCTAAGTATTTTATTACATTGTATAAAGCATTTGCTTGAAAGAAAACACCACAGTTGCAAAGTTCTCGGCACATATACAATCCGAGTAAGATTGTGCTGGTGGGCTATTAGTGGGCTATGGAATAGGGTCTGCCACTGAATAGCAAATGCCATAAAGATCATGGTCCTGGTGCCAAATACCCTAGAGTTATTTCCGTCCTCAGCGAAAACCCAAATTAAAAGCATAGGAATGTGCTCTGATTTCAGATGAGCCAAAGTATATAAAATTAAATACTAATCCCTTTAGGATTTTTTTTTCAATAAGAATATGGCAAATGAGTAGTTGTTATGCTTGAAGTTTTCAAACAAATTTGAGAAGTAATATAAAAATTTTGAAACTCAGAATGGGTCTACTAGGAGTGCCCATAGGCGGGGGTGGGGTTTGCGACGCGAAGTGAAGGCAAAAACTGGTATTTTGGAGTTGTTCGGAGGGGGGTTGGAGGTGGGGGAGGGGCGGTTGTTTGAAGAAATAAATTGAAAACATACGTACCAATTATTACTACCCTGTACGCAGTAAAGGAAGTAATGTAATCGCGAAAAGTTTTGCGTTTTCAGATTTCAACGGAAATATCCATTTTGGCCATCCCTGAATCCATTTTGACTAGTTTCGTCGTGGCGTCTGTACGTACGTACGTTCGTATCTCGTAAACTCAAAAACGGTTAGCCGTAGAAAGTTAAAATTTTGTATTTAGGATTGTTATAAAATCTAGTTGTGAACCTCCCATTTTGGTCACTACATGATTACCGGAAGTGTTACTGTATCTGAAGGTCATTATTGGCTTCATCTAAAATTATATTAAAATATTTTATTTAAAAAAATTTACTAGATTTTGATTAAAATTGGTGAGCCGAAAGGGGTACTTTACTCGAAGGTCAGAATAATCTTAAATAAAAAATTATATTAAAATTAAATACAGAGGTGATATGTTTCGGTAATAAAGGTTACAAACGCAATTTGGTTTCCATTCCAATTAAACATTTTTATTACTTGTATTAAGTGTTAAAATTGACATAGATAGTTCTAATGTTGTCACGGAACACGAAGAACTGTCTTGGGAACTAGTTACCTACTAAAAGAAAACATTATATAACATCGAAATGAGACCTCCAGAAGCAAGAGTTTGTGTGTCAATAGATGGACGTCGCGAAACCGAGTGACGTTTTTGAGATACTGCAATCTTCGGAAACTAGTAACAAAATTCAGAGTCACTTTTTTAGCCAGCGATTTATAGTTTAATAGGCGTACAAGGAAGTCATGTGTTAACCACATCAGATACTTTAGGGGGGCACTCATAAGGGTCTAGATTTTCCTAATAGAACTTCAATACATAAAAAAGCCTCCTTAATCAAGAATACGAGACATGATATATTGAGATTGACACTTAATCGATATGACTCCTCTATATCGATTTCGGTCTCTCTACAATTCTGTTCTTGTGATGAAAACATCTACTGACAGGATAAAACTTTACTATTCCGGTTGATGTCTTTAAAAAAACAAAAACAAAAAATATTTTTCTTTTATTGTATATTTAAATTCTGCGAAACATCCTTCTCCGTCCATCTTGGGAATCTTAAAACGAAAATATTGGAGAGCGTCCAAAATCAGAGTCGTATGAGGAAATATGAACTGAATATTGTAGAGCCAACGAAATAGCTACGTAGTCGCTGAAGGTTGGAATTATCAGCTTGTTGGGTAAGGATTTGGCACCACTATCACAACATACTTCCTTCTTAATCATAGTTTTTGCTAATTAACAATGTTCAGTTTACGTCCGCATGATGGTATATAAGGATCAATCTAATTATGGATTCATAAATTATTTGCCACTTCTATAATTTTGTTTCTATTGAAAACTATTTTCGAGTGTTATACATTCATCCTCAGTTCTAAAAATTCAAAATACAGTTTGGTATTATATAATAATAATAATAATAATAGAGCTGAAGATGAATTTATAACATTAGAAATTAGTTTTCAACAAAAACAAAATTATAGAAGTGGCAAATAATTTAATCAATCCCTAATCAATAATATTATTTACTTATTTTTGGTGAGAGTATGGTTGACCGTATGGGAAAGTATGAATTAGTATGAAGTATGAAGTATGACGTTTCGTCGGCACTCATTATATAACTTATTTCTTAATGTGTGTTCATTTATTGACCGCACCCCAAACAAGATTCTACTTCATATTATTAATTTCTTAGTTTGTCTTAGAGGAAAGCCCCCATGCAGAGTTGGCCACAACTTAACATAATGATCAAATCGGCAATATATTGTTATTAAATATCAACAAAATATTTACTGAAATATATCGGAAGAATATATAAAAAAGGCTGCAAATTATTACATTGTGATTTATTATTTGCAAATAGGGGCTCACCCAGCCTCTATAAAGTGTGTACTCTTAATTTGAGGTGAAAATAAACCTTGTGCTTGAGCGTGATCTCGGCCAAATCACCTCCTTGCACAACCGTTGGCTCAAACAGCTCCGCGGGAGCGTATTGGTCCAGCGTTTTAAAACAAAAATCTACCGTTTTCGAGATAACGCACGTTATAGATCCGCGCAGTGTTTGGTGCCATCTTGCGTACGTGCCGTTGTCATGACAACATTATATCAATTTGAGTCTGTTAACAAAAACTTTTAATGAGTGGGAAATTATATATTGTTTCCCATGTCCAACCCTAAATGGCACTGTTAAATATGAATACTACACATTGAAAATGGTATAGCTGAATCTAATTGTCTAACTGCTAAATTGAAGAGATGTTTTCCGCCTAATTACTAATTAAGTATGAACTGGAACTTCAACATAGTCATTACAAACTATGTAGCTTCACCAAATGTGTGTGTTAAATAAACTTTTTTGGTAATTTTATATTGTTTACACGAACAAATATGTTTCCCTAATATCGCTTATACTTCTAATGTATTAGGATCTAATGCGAGAGTTCTCGCTCGGGTATACTAGTTATTATTTATTCCCATATTAATGACAGACAAATGGGCCTAAAAAAACTTCTAATTGGCTTTGATTTTGAAACGAAATAGCGAATGGTAATGTCGAGTTCCGAGGATTCACAAATTTCAACATAAAAATTGTTTGCCAAATATCAAAAAAATCTATGCAGTAATCTCGGAGAAAAGCCGCGGAAGCGAAATTTTTTCTTACTCGAATTTTTGGACTATGCATATCTTATCAATGTAAACCCTCAAATTTTGAGGAGGATTAACTTTTTTTTCCTAGTAGACTACGAAGGTTCATTATTAAAAATAATAAACCAACGGCCAATTATTAATTTAATATATTTCAACATTAGTTTAATTACTACGCCCTTGTAGAAAGTAAAATATAATCTTGTGGAGCTTAATTACAGGTACTTAACTGCATGATGCTTAGCAATTAAGTTGCTGGAAACCTTTCACTATATTACAGGCTAATTACTGTGTATAATTGCACTACAATTGTATGTAATTGTATAACTGAATATGTAAATGGGTCAAGGAAACCAAGGTGCTAAGGATAATAGGTTTAATACTACAAACCTTTTTCATTATGGCAAATATTTATCAACAAAATAAAAAAAAAAAAGATTAACATAATTCTAATAACAATAGTTGTATTCAGAGCCGGCGTTAAAAATGTCGATTCGTCAAGATAAAAAGTTTTATGGAACATAATACCGAATAAACTATTTAATAAACTATTAAAACCGTGATACAATTTATGTTAAAATATATTTTTATTTTGTAAATGTATTAGCAATAATTATACAATTAGAAACCAGTAATTGTCCGACGGAAATATTATGCTGGCAAATTAAAATAAAACAAGTAAAATTGCTTAAGTTAAACGATTCTTTATTATCAAAAGAGATTTCTCGAACCTCGCACATAAGCTTTATGATTAATAGAAATGGCGGAATTAATCCAATCAAACAATTTTATGAGCGCATAAAGTTGTGATGTTTTATGTTTTTTAGGCCATTTGGAATCCTTCGATGACGTAAACATAATCCCTCAACCTTTCTATATACTTGCTCAATAGGTTTTTGGGTGCACAAAATGCAGATAAAACAATTGGGAGAAAGTCCAATGAAGATAAATCCAGTTTGTTATATAACTAGTATATCACTAATAAATAATATTTCCGTTAATAATCGGATATAGATTTTAGAGTTTATTTTATTTAAGAAAAAGTTGATCGGAGACCGCGATCAATGAAGATCACTAATAACTTGAACTTATTTTTATTGTGTGCCGAAGTTTCGGCCTAAGTTTTAAGCAATCATCAGAGCTAAAAAAAAAATAAGTATAAAGAAAAAAAGAGGTTAAAAAAAAAATCATAATTACCAATATCAATTTTTTTTCTTCGTACTTAATTTTTTTTTTATCATACTTAGTCATTTTTAGAGATTGATAAATTATTTCCCATTTCTATAATTTTGTTTTTATTGAAAACTAGTTTCTAATGTTATACATTCATCATCAGTTATAAAAACACAAAAAATTCAAAAATAAGCAATTGAATTGTATGTTAAATGTTTATTTTACTCTAAGGCTCTAAAGCCCACGTCTTATTGCCTATAATATTATTCTAAATCCCGGAATCAGTGAAATTTGGTAGAAATTGTCGTAATATTTGTTGGCAGTGTATACGGGTATATTCTTTGGGGTGCTTAAGTCCTCATGTTATTGTTTGTCTATTTTAGCAGAACTCCACCACAATTCTTTTCTATACGTCCAAATTTTTATTATCATAGAGAGTTATAATCTGTTATTAAAAGATAAATTTATAGTATGTATTGAATTATATTGGAGTCAGGTACTGATTCTATTTGGTGAGCCTTGGACTGTTGATGTAAGATGTAATGTGATGTAAAATATTTTGTTCTATTTCTGTATTTAAGTGATACGTCTCTCCTGATGATACGTTATCAGGCTTGTTTTTTTTTTTTTTTTTTTTGGAATATATCAAAAATATTCTTACAACACTTTTTTCTCTAATTTGGATTTTTGCTCTTTTAAGAAAAAAAAAATTGTTACGGAAATTCCAAAGCATAATAGTAATAATTAGTAAAATATTATATCATACGATTTCAATTTAAAATGCCCAATTTCATATTAAATTATTCGTTTATTTTCGTCTAATTACATATGATCAAAACTAAAAAAAGTGATTATTTAATCTCTCGCTTTTGGCCTATACACTGGCCTATCTAAGAGGTTATATCTAAGCCATTGGCATTATTTCAATGACTACTCTAATTATTATTGTTTAGGTGAATAACTGTTCGTTCCCTACGCTCGCTCTTGTCTTCAGCGAAAAAAACAGCTAATGAAACAGGTCCTCGCAAGTAAAAATCGTAATCACTGCTAATACCAATATCAAAGTAAGTTATGCTGAATTATTAGATAATTAAAGAAAATTATTTTCTTTATATCCGTTTGCTTTTAATATTCAATTCTTTATGCACGTTTCATAATATTTACGGCATATCAGTTGCAATCGGGAAATACTTGATAAGTGGAATAATTTAAATTGACGAAGTTTAAAATTAAAGTATGAAAAGAAAGAATTAAGTATTAAAAAAATACAAACAGATTTAATTGACTGTAATTAGCGCAGATATTTGCTAAGGATGGTTATTATACTTGATCTTTATTTCCATTTTTTAAATAATTTTCTTTTTTAATATGATTTTAATGATGTATAAAAAAAACATAGGATATGTTACGTTAACGTCAGTTTTATAATTTTATTGCGTTTATGATAGGTACTTATTAAAGTGCTATTTGGGGAATAAATGATTTTTGATTTTATTAGTACTTAAAAAAAAAAACTTAAATGTATATCTATTTGCATGAATCTAGCATTTGCAAAGTACTATTAGTAATTCCAAGTTAGCTAATGGGTTTTATGATCGTATATAACATACATCACTTGGTAAAACCAATTTCGTGGTTCTGTTTCCGAAAAACATTATGTAGCATAATTTGATGAGGTAGAAGTATTCTTAACTGGGGTACTGACGTCAAAGGTAGAGATTATTTATTTTTTAAATATTAATAAAGATCTTGACGAAATAATGATACACTGGTATACCTGAGCGAGAACTCTCGCATTAGATATCAATCCTAATACATTAGAAGTATACGCGATATTAGGGAAACAACATAATATTACCAAAAAAGTTTATTTAACACACACATTTGGTGAAGCTGCATATTTTGTAATGACTATGTTGAAGTTACAGTTCATATTTAATAAGTAATTAGCTTACCCCACTGGAAAACATCTTTTCAATTTAGCAGTTAGGCAATTAGATCCAGCTATATCATTTTATATGTGTAGTATTCATATTTAGCAGTGCCCTTTAGGATTGGACATGGGAAACAATATATAATTTCCCACTCATTAAAAGATTCTGTAAACAGACTCAAATTGATATAAAGTTGCCATGACAACGGCACGTACGCAAGATGGCACAGGGGCGTTAACGCCCTATATCGCGCTTTATCTCGAAAACGGTAGACTTTAAGGCTTTAAAACGCTGGATCAATGTGATCCAATGGATCATACATGATCTTGATGCCCGCGCCAAAATCTTCAAAAACCCAACTTATCCCGTCTCGATCCGCCGACTCTTAGTATTAAAATCTTTGAAACCTCCCAGTTTTTTCATCACTTTTATTTAAGCCCTAGTAAGAATTTAAGAATTGAAATTAGAATTCGTCACTTCACCGTGAAATTCCCTTTCTTTTGATACCTCACTCGTCAAAATCCATCGCTCCTGAGAGTCGGAAAAGGGATCTATACTACCGTAATAATATATAGTAGTGATTTGAACAATTTTAGAACTGTCCAGCGGAGAAACTGTTATGCTACGCGAAGGTTATGCATCTTATGACATTGATATTATTAATAATTATTAAGTCATTCCTTGTCAATTAAACACAGGATACCTAAACATCGCCATCTTTTCAAATTTCCTAGAAGTTTGGCTCAGGTATACTATACTATACCAGATCCGAATATGAAATTTTACTGGTATGTCGTCAACACGTTTTTAAATTTTTTAACTGTAAAATTATCATAAATAGGCACTAAAACAGGGAATGTTAATTTTTGGAATTGCTATAGAAGCTTTTCTAATATAACTAGAGACCCGGATAGGTGTAATTTTACAGAATGTTTCATACCCTATCTTATCGTATACATAGTATAGGTTAAGATGAGACCAATATTTTCAAAACCTAATTTAAAAGATTAATTTGATTTTTTTTTTTAAATACCGTAGGATGGGAAATAGTTGCCCGACCTGAGGTTTTTAAAGAGAAATAATGTATAAAGTGCTGCCTATCATTCCTCTGAGGAATATTTCTTTTAAGAGTTTCCACGTGTCCCGACGATGAAACATCCCCTAATTCCCGAAAATCACTCCCCGCTCTCCTCCCCTGTGGGCATTCTATGCTAATTTTTTTTAAAATTCAACTCCGAATCTATTGGTCGGACGGAAATAATGAATAGGAACAAAATTTTCATTCATAAAATTCCACACAATTATTACGCTAGGGTTCATTATTTTCAAATAGTTATGTTTCCAAAATATCTGGCGAGTCCATTCAACACAACTTTCTTAATAGCAAGTAGGCTAAGATGGCCGGAATAGAAGGTGAAAGGGAACAAAGGATAATGTTGAAGGCGCACTTGAGTGGGAAAAGAAAAAAGGAAAGGCTAAGAAGCAACTGGAAGTAGAGGATAGATCCCAGGAATGATGAAGGGAGAGAGATGCGAGGAAGCTGGGAGACCGCAATTGAAAGATACGAGGGAAGGAAAAGGATAGCTCAGGAGACCAAGGATCAAGAGGGACGGAAAATTGGTCTACAAAATTCAATACGCCATATCTCTGCTAACAGGGGTCCCATTGCGAAGATTTTTTGTTTTTGTTTTGTAGGGAAATTGCCGATTCATTATTGAAAATAATAAACGAAAAGCTTTTATATAGATATTTTGTTTTATTTTATTCCATATTTGAATTCTACCTATCATGAAACGTAAAACCTCAAATTTTGAGAGGGGGTTAAAAATTTTGTTTTCTTGGTCGATTAAAAATAAAATAATAAAGATCCATGCTCACTTCAATACAGCATTTATAATAACAAATCAAATTTTGGAAACATTTAATTAAATTTTATACCGATACCAAATCTAAATATATCCTACGTCATATATGAAAAACAAAAGTATTCGTAATGATTACGATTACAATGTAATATAATATATACAATAATCACAAATAAAGAAAATAAACTAATCTTACAACTTATTTCTCGATTAACTCAACTGTTGAACATCAATGCCAGCCAGAAAATCGCGTTAAAAATATCTACCAGTCTTAAAGATTATTTTGTTAAATTGTTTCTTCTTTTAAAACAAACCTAAAATCTTTGTGTAAAGCAAATTAATACTATTCATGGGCCACATTGTTATATTTCCCAACAACCTAATTATCTAAAAAATGAATAGATTTTATTTATTTCGCAACAAATAAAATTATCTTACACAAATGTCCAATGATACTACATGTGTTTTTAATTTACCAGTAAACCTTTTATGAACTTAAAATGGCAGAACATATACATTACTAATATCATATAGTAACAGTCACTTATGGTAAAAATGGAAAACTATTATAAATAACAATCGATTTTAAAAATAATTACAACCAGATATCGATTTTCAATTGTATTTTTCGATCCAAGGTATTGCATGAATGTTATTTCAAGCTATAAATTCTCAGAACATCGGTGATACCATATGAATAAAATAAATCACAAAAAGGTGTCAAAAATACATATTCAATATTCATAAATAATTTTACAATCTACGAATAAATAGCAGACTACATAAATAAGTTACTTTACTAACTCACAGTAGAACAAACTCCTCCAAACTCCTCAGCGCGGAGACCTCCGGAAATAAAAACAAGTTTTCTCTTTAATGGTAAACTTTTTTTTATTCCTTTTAATAATTAGGATTAGTTTCATCTGATGGATAGCAATATATTATTTATTTACAGTTCAATAGGACATTGAAGAAGTTTCGCAGGCCATTTTTCTTCCGAGACTAACAGGTCTAAAGGAAAATATTCACTGATGATTTAATAATTAAATAAAAACAGATGTTGATGAACCGGCTTCCGAACCAGGTGGCATTGGCAGAGAATTCATTACCACTGTCAATAAAATTAAATATTACTTATTTCAAAATATATATATATTTTTATATTTATTTAATATTTTGACAATAAAATAATAATCAATGTGAGTGTTGACATTTATTTTTTGGCAGACTGCGTAATGTTTACCATCCCCCTTTATCCGGAATAGATTTGTAATCTATAGGTTTAATCATCAGTCATACAGTGTATGAAAAATACAGCAATTGAGGCTGAAGAATGCTTTATCCTATTCAATATAATACAATGTGAATATAATAAAATGTTATTATCCAACCAAAAAATAAATTAGTAGGACTGTTTTTGTGTCTTTATATGCCTGTCGAAGTATTGTAAATTATCGAGACAAGGATGAAAGGAGGTATCAGAAGATCTCGAAGAATGGGTATCCAGTAGGGTAGTCGGAAGGAACTAGAAGATTGAGAAAGGATTGTCAGATGTGTAGAAGGGACAACCAACAGAGCTCAAGGAATTATCCCTCTGACCCAGGATACACGAGTTCTAAGGATAGGATACAGGAGTTCTAAGGGTAGGATACAGGAGTTCTAAGGATAGGATACAGGAGTTCTAAGGATAGGATACAGGAGTTCTAAGGATAGGATACAGGATTTCTAAGGATAGGATACAGGAGTTCTAAGCATAGGATACAGCAGTACTAAGGATAGAATAAAGGAGTTCTAAGGATAGGATAAAGGAGTTCTAAGGATAGGATACAGGAGTACTAAGGATAGGATAAATGAGTTCTAAGGATAGGATACCGGAGTTCTAAGGATAGGATACAGGAGTTCTAACAATAGAATATAGCTAAGAGAATGAGCTCATAAATGAGAGAAGAAAGATCCTTGAATTTTAATCAATATATATTTTTTAATATGTATGTGTCAACAGTTTTACCAAGGAAATCTGGTTACTTTTAAAATTTACTCAACTGGTCTATAGTGGTTTAATAAAAATTTATAACGTGACATTAGAAGCCATTACTTTTATTTAAACATTTTACTCTGTACTTCAAGTGCCTAGTTTTATTTTACATTATCGACATCGGTTTTTGAAAAAGGTGTAAGCCCCATTTATCGAACTTTACAAGAAACATAGAAGGTTTTCCCCAAATACTAATGTTTTTTTTTTCCAATTTTATTGTTTATTGTGTGCAATAAACATTAAGGTGGCAAAACTTTTATAATTACAATATCTCTTTAAGGTTTCTACCATTGGTCAAGGGCAGAGTGGCGACTGAGAGTCGTTATCATTTGGTGCTTACGTTATTAATAGTCGATTTTTAGACCATTTCCAATTTTGTTTTCAATATTTCGTGAGCGGGAATCGGTGGAAGTAGTGTTTACGTCCATAATCAATTGAAACCTAAATTTCGAATTTTTAGCGCTTACTCAAAAAATACTAAGTTTCGGGCGATTTGTCCATTTTCAATTCCAACGTTACAATTCGAACGCCAAACTTTCAATTTTATCATTATCTACTCCAGGATTATCGTCATTTTTTTAAAATATATGGTTTGTTTCATTATCATAAAATCTTGCTTTATTAGCTAAATTATTTAACCGATAAATTTAGCTCCTTAAAAATTAATAAGGTCTTCACAACTTCCTAGGTACGATTGGACTGAATATAGAGATCACAGGAGATGTGAAACCATACTAATTTTCAAGAAATTCAATTTACAGTTAAAATAATTTGACAAATAAAGCAAAGTTTTATGATTATGAAGCGAACTACAGTCGAACCTCCTTATACCGAACTTCCATATTTCGAAAATCTCTATATACCGAATTTTTTTTAGGAATCCTGAATTGGGTATATGGAATAAAATTTCTATATATCGAGCGAAAAATTCCAATTAAAAAAAAAATATATGTAATTGCTATTAAAAAGAACCCTTAGTTAGCACTGGGCAATAATTAAATAAGAAAAAAAATGTTCCAGTGGTTTGCAAAGCAATGGAAATTCGGAGATATGGTATCAGAAAAAGTACAGGAGTACCTAAATTCTCTGAATCTCTTTCCTAATATAGAATGAAATTTTCCTTTTAAATTCAGTTTAACTTTGCCTTTCTTGTTGTGAACATTGCTCCTAAACATGACTTCGGTGATGAATTATACACAAATGCACAGAAGCTATTTTGCGCAAAAACAAAAATTAATTAATTTTCATGTATGCTTGCATATTTTTAATACATGTCCTTATTAAATTTATAAATGTGCATTTGTAAAAAATTTGCAATCACAGATATAATTTGTACGATTTTTCAAACAAGTGCTATTGATCGTTCAGTTTTGTTCTTCTTTAACCCTAAAAAATTATCTTTGATACTTCTTTAACCCTAAAAAATTACCTTTGATACTTCTTTAACCCTAAAAAAGTACCTTTGATACTTCTTTAACCCTAAAAAATTACCTTTAATACTTCTTCTTTAACCCTAAAAAATTATCTTTGATACTTCTTTAACCCTAAAAAATTATCTTTGATACTTCTTTAAGCCTAAAAAATTACCTTTGATACTTCTTTAACCCTAAAAAATTACCTTTGATACTTCTTTAACCCTAAAAAATTACCTTTAATACTTCTTCTTTAACCCTAAAAAATTATCTTTGATACTTCTTTAACCCTAAAAAATTATCTTTGATACTTCTTTAACCCTAAAAAATTACCTTTGATACTTCTTTAACCCTAAAAAATTACCTTTGATACTTCTTTAACCCTAAAAAATTACCTTTAATACTTCTTCTTTAACCCTAAAAAAGTACCTTTGATACTTCTTTAACCCTAAAAAATTACCTTTAATACTTCTTCTTTAACCCTAAAAAATTATGTTTGATACTTCTTCTTTAACCCTAAAAAAGTACCTTTGATACTTCTTTAACCCTAAAAAATTACCTTTAATACTTCTTCTTTAACCCTAAAAAATTATCTTTGATACTTCTTTAACCCTAAAAAATTACCTTTGATACTTCTTTAACCCTAAAAAATTACCTTTGATACTTCTTCAACCCTAAAAAATTACCTTTGATACTTCTTTAACCCTAAAGAATAGCTGTAATTGTTTTAGTCTGAAAAGGGTGAAAAATTGCAATCTTTCTATGTATCGAAAGTTCCATAGATCGATTTTTTCACGGAACCTAAGTGTTCGATATATATTTTTTAATTTGACGATAATACTTTAATAAACAATGTGTATAATTATGGTAATCTCGGTCTATGGAGAAATTACCACAATTAATTTGGTTATAGTGGTTACGCTGGTTTACTACTGGAAACTACTAAACGATAGTGATAAATCTTGGGCAATTTTAAATAAAGCATAGTTGAATGAATAAATGGTCTAATAAATAAATTACACATGATATAGGAAAATGGGGCTCTGTGCCAAATCCAGGTACAATTTAAATTAATGTGTTAGTAAATTTTGCAAATAAAATATATATACAATTTTAATGGGTTTATATGGTACCGGTGGAATGTAGGTCTATGATGTTCCATTCGGTTCTTGGTCTATCAATCCATTTAGATAAATCTTACTTCACATCTTCATCCTGGTTTTCCTCTCAATCCATCTACTTGGCCTGAGTCCTGGCTTACTCTCTCATCCTGACATGAACTCAACAGGAATAATCCTATCCAATCCACACCTCCTTTATCCTGCCTTCTTCCAGTTCTCATGGTTCATTCTAGTTGTCCAGAGATGAGCTGTAGGGTCAGTCTTACTTACTTTAATAGTTCAATTAAAATAAGTATTCTTTCCTTAACACATTGAAAAGCGTAGAGAGCAACAATAAAGAGCAATAATAATATATTTAAATAATCTATAATCAAACAACAGTTTGTGAGCTGATAAGAAAGTTTTCTAAACTCTAATATTTATTTTAAGTTAAATAAAGACAAGCCTATCTTTTATTTTCTTTACCTACACCAAAATATCTCTGCCTATAAATAAACGTTTTCTTTTTCTAAACACTTATTTGACCTTTCAATATAAAGATATAAAAAAAGAATTTAGCCCAGCGATTGGTCCACAGTTGGAATAGGTTTATTACAGTGGTTCTAACCAATTTTATAATTATGGGTAAAAGTTAAAGTTAAACTCTATATGTAATTAGATATTTCTATACGTAAATTAGAAAATATACCACCCACAAATGACATTATATTTATTCCTACAGTACATTCTCTGGAAATAAATATATTTCATTAAATAGTGAATATAATAAATAAAGTAAAAAAAATAATATATATATATATATATATATATATATATATATATATATATTTATATATATATATATATATATATATATATATATATATATATATATACACATATATGTATAAATATTTTGTAATTGAATTTACGATTTTCTCCATGACTTCAATTTTTTTTTTTTGTTACCAAACAACATTACCTAAAAACTTTTATTAATAATTAATAATAAATACATAATAATAATTAATAATGAACCATTGTGTGATAAATTTCCAGGATTTTTTTTTTCAATTTACTTAAGTTATCATAATGAATTTGACTTCCTATAACTAAAGATTTTTATTTTAAAAATTTAAAATGAACTAAAAATATCTGATGTGGAATAACACATGACTTCCTTGTACGCCCATTAAACTATAAGTAGGTGGCTCAAAAAGTGATCCTGAATTTGGTTACTAGTTTCCGAAGATTGCAGTATCTCGAAAACAACACTCAGCCTCGCGACATCCATCTATTGAAACACACACACAAATAGGGAGGAAAACCAGTATTTTACACTCAATTTAAACACTTAAAACAAGTAACAAAAATGTTTAATTGGATTGGAAACCAAATTGCGATTGTAACCTTTATTACCGAAACATATGATTTATGTATTTAATTTAAATATAATTTTTGATGTAAGCTTATTAAGACCTTCAAGTAAAGTACCCTTTTCGGCTCACCAATTTTAACCAAAATATAGTAAATATATTCATATCGATATAAAAGTCCTATTTACCAAATTTGAGATGTTTTACATTATATTTTAATATAATTTTTGATGAAAGTCTAATCTGGCCTTCAAGTAAAGTACCGCTTCCGGTTTTCCAATTTAGACCAAAATCTAGTATGTTATTTAAATCAATATATAAGTTATAAATACCAAATTTGAGAAGTTTTGCAAAGTATTTTAATATAATTTTTGATGGAAATCAATTATGACCTTCAAGTAAAGTACCACTTCCGGTGATCAAGCAGTGACCAAAAAGGGAGGTTCACAACTAGATTTTACAACAATCCTAAATACAAAATTTCAACTTTCTACGGCTAACCGTTTTTGAGTTATGCGAAATACGAACGAACGAACGTTTGTACGTACGTACCTACAGACACCACGACGAAACTAGTCAAAATGGATTCAGGGATGGTCAAAATGGATATTTCCGTTGAAATCTGAAAACCGAAAATTTTCGCGATTACAAACTTCCTTTACTTCGTACAAGGAAGTAAAAAAAAACAACTGAAAATTATTCTTTTAAATAAGCTGGTAAATAATAAAATGAAAAAAAAGTTGGTAAACACGTATTTTATTATATTTACAGTCTACAAATATTTCAATGTACAGAATAAAATAACTCTTGTATTTATAATGGAATATAAATACAGGCTCTGCAATAGCAAAAGCATTAAATAATTGAATTTTTTCTCAAAAAACAAAAAAATAGACAAAATTGTAAGTATATTATAAATTATAAATTCATTAAAACTGTTTATTTCCTTTTAATTAATATTTATATGATTTAACACAATTAATAGTAAAAAGAAATAATGAAAATTATAAGTTATTCATATCAATATTTTATATAATTAATATCTTAAATTTTAACTATAGTGCATTGAGTGATGAATAATTTGTTATTATGTATTATTATTCAAACACAGCCTCAAACTGTGAGTCCATCGTTCCACTCCAGCAGTTCTCAAAATTCCCGCTCGGTGGGAGTGAATGGATTTAGGAGTGGCGTGATGGAGTTAGTGACCAATGGAATTCTAGCCATTCCGCATCACTCCAAAAATTAAACACATGATTTTATAATCATGGTCGATCCGCATTCTATTTGTCTGGAGCGGTTGAAGTAGGGATATTGAAAAAATGTAGATATATCGATATAATTTTAAAAACATATCGATATTTTGTTTCTCGATACATAACGAGTATCGAAAAACGATTCTTTTTTTTTTCAAAAATAAAATAAAATTTAAAAAATCCTACACGGACGGCGGGTTCAACAAACAAAGGACTATAAAAACTTGTGTGGTGTGGTTTTTTCGTGTTTCTATCAAAAGTGGCTGTGGGGGGATGGGACGTCAAAAGCAAAATATCGATATTGTTATGGATATCGATATCGGTTAACAATATCAATATCTTCATAATATCGACATAAAAATAGTTGGAAATGAACATAATAAAAACAATATCCGGACAGAAATATCGATACTTTAAAATATCGTGAATTCTTTCATAAAATATAAATAAAAAAAATCTAAACGAATCGGAAGGAAGATAGGAAATAACCTGTTATTTCTTAATACTTAACGTCTGCTGTAAAATAAGTTAAAAAACAAAACAAAAAAAAACAATATCTTAATGATATCGGCAGTGAAATATCGATATTATAAAAACAATATCTTAATTATATCGGAACAGAAATATCGATATTATAAAAAGAATATGTTAATTATACATCAGCACAGAAATATCAATATTATGAAAACAATAACAGAAATATCGATTTGTGCGAACATTTGTCCCTTTAAAAGATTAAAAATATCGAGGATCGATATCTCGAAATATCGATATTTTTTTCGATATTCACACGCCTAGATCTTGTATGTATCAAGAAGCAGTTCCTACCGAGTACTCAACTCGGCTCACTTTAAGGCATCAGTTCTACAGATTTATTTTTAAACTGCCGATTAAAAAAAATAAATATTTTTGTACATTTTTTAACCTCGTTAGGACCCTTCTCTTTGAGAAATGTTTATTCACTGATTTAAATTTGTTAATACATTATTTTATATTGACAACTTTAATGGCCATACATTTTTATTCAAAGAATCGTAAATTACAAAAGAAAAAGAAAAACTGTAAACAAAATTTAAATCAGGTTTAGAGGACGAACTGACGATAGTATTGTAATATCAGTAAGTAATAAACGTGACAAGTCTCATAATATTTGTATTTATTTGTTTTAGTTTATCTTCTTACCTTTTTTTTTTTTTTCTGCGCATTACTATGCAAATTATAAATTTAAATGTGACAGGAAAAACTCCGTCTAACAGAACGTCAGGAAGCTAATTCAGAATAAAAATACAGTAAAAAGAAAAAAGAATAAAAAATTAAATATGTAGCTAATATAAAGTTCTAGAAAAGGTGCCAAGTAAAACCAAAATCACGTGCAGGCTAAATGATTCAGATTTTTCAAATTAATACCAGGACTCTTTAACTTATTCTAGGTGTTGAGACCAGAACTCAGCCAATAGCGAAAATAGATATTCATCCCAACGCATAAGATACATATAATAATATATGTAATAATAACATGGCATTTACTTTCTTACATTTAATGTTTTGCTTATTATTAAGAAATTTAGAAATAAAATAAATTAAAAAAATAAATGTACAAAGACCGTATTTAAAATCATAAAATGATCAAACCTGACCGGCTACCTTCACGTTCTCTAATATATTCTAAAGTATTGATACAGTCGCCATATATTTTTTTCCGTTACTTTCTACGCAAATACTACCCTCTATAATCATTAATCTCTATAATCATCCCTGCAAAAATGAACAAACTCGTTTTTTGAGATGTTATACATTATATTTTAACATAATTTTTTATTGAAGTCTAATGTAAACTTCAAGTAAAATACCACTTCCGGTTTGTCAATTTTAATCAAAATTTATTAAGCAATTTACATTATTATGTAAGTCTTATACACGAAATTTGAGAAGTTCTACATTATATTTTAATTACTCACCGGCATTACTGGAAAAACCCTGACCCTTACACTGTTTATCTATAAACATGCTACGTACCTTTCGTTCATTGTTATTTACAATGCGAGAAGAAACCAGTAAACAATTTTCTGTTTGATATAATCCATTTAAACCTTGGTGAGTACCAACATGTATTTGATTTCTTGTCTTAATTATATTCATAATTCATAAATGTTTTGAATTGCTTATTTTTGATTTTTGTTTTTTTTGTGTGTTTTTAGAACTGAGGATGAATGTATAACATTCGAAACTAGTTTTCAATAAAACAAATTTATAGAAGTGGCAAATAATTTATCAATCCCTAATTATATTTTAATATAATTTTTTATGAAAATCAAAAATGACCTACAAGTAAAATACCACTTCCGATAATCATGTTGTGACCAAAAAGGGAGGTTCACAAATAGATTTTACAATCAACCTAAACACAAAATTTTAACTTTCTACGGCTAACTGTTTTTGAATTACGAGAGATACGTACGAACGTACGTACAGACGTCACGACGAATTTTCGTGAAAATCCGAAAACCGAAAATTTTGGCGATTACAATACTTCCTTTACAGTATACAAGGAAGTAAAAAAATGTTACACATTGACTTTTTCTATTGAGTAATAAATAATGTATTTCTCATATTTCAGCAATAAAAAATTTTCATTGCCTCAACTAATGAGTCACATTATTCAAAACAAGAATCATCAATACAGTAACTTATGAAGCCTAATCCCTAAGGAAAAAAAAATTAGATCACTTCCAATGGTCAGAAAGTTATCGGACAGGTCTGAATATTTTCTGGAAATACTAAAGTTAAAAAAAAAATCTGGTGCGGTCGCGGATCACACAACTTCCCTTACCGTTGTATAATAATTATCTTTTTAATATAATTTTAAAGAGTTCACATAAACAATATTTGAAATAAACTGAGCAGCATTCAGTTCACATCTTCACCCACTTAAGTACAATTTAACAGTATTTTAATTAGTACAATAATTCTGTACATTATCTATATAATTTCAGTTCGTCAAGTTGAAAATATACTTTAAAAGTTTCGGTTCGGTCGCATTCTTCTCCTTTCGGATGCGCTCGGTTATCCGTCTAGGGTCTTGTACTTCTCATAAAATACGCTGTATCTTTGCTATTACTGGTCCGATTTTGAAGATTCTTTTTTTGTTTTTTAGAAGATTTAATAACCTTTCGTCCTATGCATAATTTACCATAAAATGCATGCTTTTTAAGTTATGCGCAAATAAAATATTCTTTTCATCATAACTTTTGTCCCTTCATTTCCTCGTTGATATACTACATACATGAAAAAATAAAGGGCTTTAAGGAGAAGACATTAGGCTAGTTTCGTCAAAAATCGTTGGAGTCGTTTTCGAGAACATTGTAAAAAAATGTATAATCGATTATATAAAGTGGCACTTCCGGTCAATCGATTTTGACGAAAAAGTTATTGTAACATCACATGCATGTGTCTACCTTAAGTACGTAATTTCAGTATCTTACAACTTTTCGTTGTTGAGCTAGGATGTTCACAGACATACGGTCACACAGACCATTTTGCGAGACTTCGTCATTTGGACTCGAGGGACCTTAAAACGTATATTTCCGTTGAAAACTCGAATTCGAAAATTTTCACGATCGCAATACTTCCCCTTACTATATATTTCGTATATAGGCAAGGGAAAGTAAAAATATTACACAAAAAAAAATCCACTTTTTGACCCTAAAACAGTCCTTAGTGAAATGAGAATGACATCCAATATTTTACTTAAAGGCGTAGTTTAAGCGCACAAAATGTTGAAAATTAATATTGGAGAGGAATAACCGCATATTAATTATTAATAAAAACAACAAAAACACATCTTTAGAAAAATAAAAAATAAAATCATTCCTTGTATATGGGACTAGGGCCGTTATAGCAATATGGGTTATTATAAAGGTGCCTTTTAAGATTTGCCAAGCTTATGTAAATCAAATCTGAAAATGTGTAATGTGTTTGCCTTGGTTTGTCTCTGTTTGAGTCCGATCTAGTTGTTGTGGGAAGCGCCGCATCAGCGCTAGTGTAGCATCTACATATTTGAATGTTTCGACGTCGTTTATTGAAAAAGGCTTAAGCGCCAAAAATTCGATATTTAGTGTTAATCGATTTGGGAGGTAAACACGATCCCCGCTCACGATATCTCGAAAAAAAAAATGGAAATGGTCTAAAAATCTAATGTTGATGACGTAAGCACCAAATACTAACGATTCTCAGTCGTCACTCTGGCTTTAAACAGTGCCTTTAAAATATATTGTAATTATAAAGGTTTTGCCAGGTTAATAAATTCCTACTATATACAATAAAGAATAAAATAAAAAAAAATATTTAATTTGGGGAAAAATAGTTTCACGTGTTTCCTGTCATGTTTGCTAAATGGCGCTTACGCCTTTTAAAAAAAAAAAGGTCGATTTATATAAATTATATATTTAATATATTTTTATTTGATATATTTTATTGTTTCTTTATTTCTTTATGAAATAAAAATATTACAAACCGAAATTAACAGCCGACAAAAGTTGGAATTACCGGAATAGCAGCCTGTGGATAGGTTAGTTCGCTACGCTTCAGTAAACCCCCTTTACATGTTTGGTATTTGACTTAGCGTTTGACTTGCCTAGACTTGACAAACGTGTAAAGTTTACCATAGGTCGAGATTTGTTTCAGAATCGAATCGGAACAGACTCTAGCTCGATCGCACAAGAATGCTGCTACAACTGAAGCCAACACTGCTGTTTCATTAATAAATAGGATAATGCAGCTGACAAAAAAAAAAAAACAGATTAAGAAGAAAATAACACGATTCAGTACAGCTGTTAGATATCTTGAACCTGCTTTATATAAAGGAACCCAAATATAGAAATAGACACTGGCTACCGGCCAGCTTCTTTTCAATTGCATTTTAACATGGCTTTTTATGGACATGTATGGTAACATATATATATATATATATATATATATATATATATATATATATATAAAACATAAACTTACTAGGTTCCTTAAGAATAACGAGTATGTACAAGTAAAACAGAACAGAAAAAATGTCTGATCAAAGACTATATTAATAAACATCAATAAATATTTATAATAACCTAAATTAAACACATAGGTAACGAAAAAAAATTATCCTTCAGGTAAAAAAAACATAATTTTACTGACAAAAAAAGGAAAGAAAGAATAACATAGAAAATAAACATATAAAAACAATAGGAGTGAACAACCTGAGTTGATACTATTTATTTAAGTACAAACACACACAGACACACACGTGTTTATATTTAAATAAATCGTAACAACATGAGTATCATAATACAAAATCGATGAACGCTAGAGAACAATTAATATTGTTTCCATTGTGCAACATTCAGAATGAAAGAGGCGCAAGTTACTGATGATAAATAGCATGTTAGTTAGAACAATTGAAACAGATTAACCCGTTAAAACCAACGATATGAAAATTCATACTGAAAAAAATCTTTTGTTTATTTTTCTAGGGAATGTTCTAAGATAACCTGTACTTTTGTTAACATCCTGAGACATTATCGAATCCTTTACTTATCACAATGCCTCAGTCATTCTCCCAATTTCGACGTGTGTATAGAGATTTAAATATTGTTACAAATTGTTTACATTTTACAAATGTCGGTCAAAGTCTGTCCTTCTGACAAAAGGTAACTGAAGATTATTTTTTCATGATATATTCGGTTTCAAATTTATTAATCCAACTGTGAAACTAAATTATAATCATTCAATTGAAATTATTGTTGATTTTTTTCTTGAACAGATCAATTTTCTTACGCTAGGCTTTTTTCTCTATGGTTTATTACTCTATGGTTTATTACTTCCTTTTTTATTACTGGTTAATTTTTATATTATTATTATTATTTAACTACCTTTACCTCAATGCCTAGCGTATGAAGATTCATACTCTTATTAAATATATCAAAAAAGATCATTTTTTTGACAAAGTTTAAACGAAAATTTAATTATACGACTTATATGATATTCTATAATTTGAATATTAGATGATGAGATGATATGCCAGGCTTTAATTTGGTCTGATACTTGAGGGATGGCTGATTCTTGGGTCCAACTATTAAAATTGCGATGTGCGATATAGAAATTCTCAAGAATCTTAATTTTTTTATTTAATAGAAGTGAGAGGAAAATTAATTATATTCCAAATTTACTAAAAAAAAAAAAAATCCAACATCTTTGATTGATTTCACCATTGAAATGAAATAAGTTGTACGTACTTGTAAAACTCGGACGGTCGCAATCCAAATTGATCTGAAGATTATCTGAAAAAAAAAAAAAGAATATTGATTAATTCAAATAGTGAAAATTGCAGGAAATAAAATTCACAAAGAATGAAAAAGATGCAATGAAACAGCAACTATTACATTTAAAAGATGACATGGTCCTATCATACTAACGGGACAATAAAGACAACACCTGAGATATCAGATCGCACCTGAAATATCATTACTGACACCTTGAAGCAGGTAATCAAGATGACGGGAAACTACAAGGATCCGGTTGGTCCTTAACGATACCTTGATCGACACAATTGACCTTACAGGAAGAAGGTCAATTATAATAGATCATTGTTATTATTTTTTGATCTATTTTTGTCAATTTGAGAACAATATTAGCAGCAAAAATTATAATAGGAAGGCCGAAGCGCCGATGGGAGAGAACAATATATTTTAAAAGGTTATTATCGGATGATTTCAAAACGAAATCTTGAGTTATATTATATAAGTTCTACTCAACTTTCGGAATTTTAACATCACTAAATTATATATATTTTTTTTGTGTGTGAACAACCACAACTTCCCTTAATATATGTTTATTTTTATAATATTAACATCCCCCCCCTAACAAGCCGACATTTCGAAATATTCTGTATTTTTCCATAAGTAATTATTTCGTCTATTTGTCCAATAATAACAATTTTTTAAGACATCATTACATAAGGATTGTCTGCTATGACTGATATCGATTTCAAAACCTTGAGTCTATCAAAGAGAAGTTATTAAATATCAGTAAATAACAGATATTCAACGTTTCGTATACCAGAGATAGTACATCTCAGTTTAACAGTATAAAAAGACTAACCTAATAGAGCTAGCTCAGCACGATCACACCAAAACAGTTCACTATATCGCCACAACACGATTTAATAATTTAATGGTATGATAATAAAATACTTTTTATTTTATTATTATACTATTACATTGTATCGATAGTTTTCTAATAAATTGAAATATTAGTTAAAATATATCGATATTTCAGGCCTCGATATTTTTAATTTTTTAAACCCTCTATTTAAAAGGAATATACATCAACAAGACATGTAAAGGGGATTTACAGAAGCATAGCAAAATAACTTTTCTACACGGTACTATTCCGGTTATTCCAACTTTTATCGCCTCTTAATTTCGGTTTGAAATAGTTTTTTATTATAAAGAAACAATTAAAAATATAAAATTAATATAAATACATAAATATGTGGATGCGACACTAGCGCTGATGTGGCGCTTCCCGCAAGAACCGGATCGGCCTCAAAAACAGACAAGCCAAATCAAACTATCCCCCTTACACATTTGACTTGCCTTGGCTTGGCAAATCTGTAAAGATACCTTTAAAAGAAACACATCGATATTTTTCCCGATAGTTTTAACTCGATACATCTTAATATCGATATTAAAATTTAAGTATCGGAACTGCCAGCATTTCGAACTGAAATAGCCCTGATGAGCCGAAACGTCTGCTTGTACAATAAATAATTTATGCCATGTTGGCTGCATCCCGATTATTTATTTCATGATAAACAGTCGATGAAGCAAAATCAATAATTTAATCCGAAGTAATAAAAATTTAATCAATTCTTCATACAAAACCTCAATTCGTTCTATAGATAGTTATGAGTCAGGCGGTGGAACGTTCTAGACACAGGAGAAAGTGAAATACGTCAGCTCACTGTCATCGCTATTGCGAATTGCCCAAGGGCATCTTGAACCAATCATGAGATAACAGAGCCTGGATTAACAGGAATCGAAAATAAATAACAACAAACAAATAAAACTAAGATTCCTTAGTACAGTTTTAAATTTAATAATGATTATTTTAATTATAAATCAACAAAATGTATGCTTGAAAACAGCATATATGATAAGTATGACACTGAACTCTCGTTTAGGAAAAATGTAAAATAGGAAAAATGGCGGAACAGCTGATTGAACCATAGCAATTTGTAGGTCACCATAGAAACCAAATTATATAGTTCTTAATTAGGGATTGAACCTTCTATACTATCAACTGACTATATAGTTTTTATTTTTAAAGGGAGAAGTTGATCGGGGGTGCGGTCAAAGAAATAGACTTAATAAGTTTGGTCTTATATAATTGTGCCTACGTTTCGGCCTAAATTTTAGGCCATCTTCAGGGCTAAAATGAAAACAAAATAACAACAATGAAAAAATAGAAAAGAGGCAGTACCAGTAACAGTAAAAATGATAAATGATAAAAACAGAAAATACAAGTAAGATAAAAAATATAAAGAATAAAAAGAAAAGGATAACACTAAATTACATAATACAAAAGACAATTGAAAAAATAAAATCAAATAAAATAAATGAAATAACAATGAAAAAATTAAAAATTAAAAAAATTAAAAACAATGCGATATTTACACAGGGAATAGTGAAATATATGAAATCTATTAATTAAAAAGACACATAATATGAAGGTTTGGTTTTCTTTCTTCACCACATAGGATTTTTATCTATTTTTGTTTTTGGGGCTTACATTATTTTATATTTTACTCCTTCATCTCATAATTACAAAAATCAATTACAACAATGTCAACTTCTTTAACATCATAGTCATCTTTTGCATAACTTACAACTATCTCTGTATGCTTTTATATACTGTATGCATTTATGCTTTATGCTTTGCTATGCATGTATGCTTTACACATTACCAAACCTTCATATTATGTGTCTTTTTAATTAATAGATTTCATATATTTCACTATTCCCTGTGTAAATATCGCATTGTTTTTAATTTTTTTAATTTTTAATTTTTTCATTGTTATTTCATTTATTTTATTTGATTTTATTTTTTCAATTGTCTTTTGTATTATGTAATTTAGTGTTATCCTTTTCTTTTTATTCTTTATATTTTTTATCTTACTTGTATTTTCTGTTTTTATCATTTATCATTTTTACTGTTACTGGTACTGCCTCTTTTCTATTTTTTCATTGTTGTTATTTTGTTTTCATTTTAGCCCTGAAGATGGCCTAAAATTTAGGCCGAAACGTAGGCACAATTATATAAGACCAAACTTATTAAGTCTATTTCTTTGACCGCACCCCCGATCAACTTCTCCCTTTAAATATAAATATACGGTCAACAATAACTCCCTCCTATATAGTTTTTATTCCTTATCAACTCTTCTTGTAAGTTAAATATCTCAAAATTTGCTGTGAATGCAACCTGAAGAAAAGTGAAATACTATTATCAAAATAAGCGGATGTTTATTATGCAGCCATCCGATCAATAATTTGTTATCAAAGCCAGGTTTGTGGATACCGTAGTTTTGAAGAAGTAGAAAAACTGAATATATTTTTGGTAATTATTGGGATCACACGCTGCTGATAACAAAAGGGGGCGTGGCTCACATTGTTGATATTGAGGTTACATGGTTTTGAGGTTAATAATGTTTACATCGAAGAAACGAATGAAAAGTTATATACAGTAAACACAGAAATGAACACATTTTTATTATTATTAACAATAATAAAGTTAAAATAAATAAAATTTTATGTTCCCCATCGCGTTATTCACGATATTCTGTACTTTCTAGATTTCTGCACTTACTACGAATAAGAAAAATTGCGAAGCTAGGAATTTAATTCATTAAATTCATTATTAATTAATTAATTGAGTAGGGTTCTAATAAATAAATAAATTGGTAGTTAGTAATTTTTTTTTTTATCCTACAATTGAATTAAAATTTTTAATAAATTTTAATCGGTCTTGCAACTGGATGATTTTTCTATTATTTTATACTCATGCTATAGTTCATAATGGTGTATTACCACAAAACTGAGGTTACCTAAAAACAAAACTCCTTATTATTATTAATTGATCAGTGATGATCTAAATCCTCAAGTGAATATATGAAGGGACCCCCAAACAATTAAAGAAAAGGGTTAACTATTGTATACACCAAAAGGGTAGTATTCTGAACTGCTGTAATTAATCTGCTATGGTATTTCTTCAGTGTTTGTACAATATCCTCTCCAATATTACTTTTTTTCTGTAACTGGTGACGTGAGGGTGCATAACCTTACTCAGGCCAAGCCCCCTTTTGATAAAGCAGCGTGTGATCCCAATAATTACCATATTTTTTTCTCCCTTCCTGTTAATTTCCTTTCCATACTAAAATTTATATCTGGAATCTAATTTAAATCCAATATTCTTCCATTGTTTATATTTACATTTACATTATGTACAAAGAGTTCTTCTATACCAGATACGAGTCTGCCTAAAATTTTAGCTAAGGAAATAATTAAAGAGAAAATATTTTGGCAAATAATAAATATTATATTAGCAAGTAATGAAATAATTTCAGTTATTTTCGGCTGAATTAAAAAATAATTTTAAAGCGGATATGATGGAGAAGGCCAAAGTGTCTAAATTACACGAGCTTTATAAGGATTTAAACAGTGCCTCAGGTGGCAGGCATTATATGTTAGATGCCAATAAGATGAATTTTATTAAGGTTATTTTTAGACTGCCACCATCTTAACAATAGTATTATGAGTAGTTAATAACAATGATTGTGTAATTTCTGTAACTTAAATGTAATTGAGAATTTATACCAAGATATCGCTGTTTGTCCTATTTTACAAGAATATAGGGCCAAGTATTTTAGGAAAAAATTACTAAGTCGTCATGAACTGATAGGCTTATTAAATGGTAAGGATTGGAACAGTTTGTACCAGTACCAGTACCACATGTCAGCTTATGGCTACAGAATGTTATTGATTCCGCAATATAGTACATAGTACTCTTCTCCCATATGTAAACAAAAATTACAAAACCAAGCGGATTAAATATAAACTGGATGTTTTTACTTCTTTGTACAAAGTAAAGTAACTATTGTAATCGCAAAAATTTTCGGTTTTCAGATTTCGACGGAAATATCCATTTTGACCATCCCTGAATCCATTTTGACTAGTTTCGTCGTGGCGTCTGTACGTACCTACGATCGTATCTCGCATAACTCAAAAACCGTTAGCTGTAGAAAGTTGTAATTTTGTATTTAGGATTGTTGTAAAATCTAGTTGTGAACCTCCCTTTTCGATAATTGGATCTTGAAATTTATATAAACAAATGATAACAGAATTTTAGGATAAATGATTAAATAACTAAATAAGTTAGTTTTTCTTTCAATATTATTTGAAAGAAACGTTGCAGTAGTATATATATAGTAGTGGCAGTAGTATATATATAGTAGTAGCAGTAGTATATATATAGTAGTAGCAGTAGTATATATATAGTAGTAGCAGTAGTATATATATAGTACTAGCAGTAGTATATATATAGTAGTAGCAGTAGTATATATATATAGTAGTAGCAGTAGTATATATATATAGTAGCAGTAGTATATATAGTAGTAGCAGTAGTATATATATATAGTAGTAGCAGTAGTATATATATAGTAGTAGCAGTAGTATATATATAGTAGTAGCAGTAGTATATATATAGTACTAGCAGTAGTATATATATAGTAGTAGCAGTAGTATATATATAGTAGTAGCAGTAGTATATATATAGTAGTAGCAGTAGTATATATAGTAGTAGCAGTAGTATATATATAGTAGTAGCAGTAGTATATATATATAGTAGTAGCAGTAGTATATATATAGTAGTAGCAGTAGTAGCAGTAGTATATATATATATATATATATATATATATATAGTAGTAGCAGTAGTATATATATAGTAGTAGCAGTAGTATATATATAGTAGTAGCAGTAGTATATATATAGTACTAGCAGTAGTATATATATAGTAGTAGCAGTAGTATATATATATAGTAGTAGCAGTAGTATATATATAGTAGTAGCAGTAGTATATATATAGTAGTAGCAGTAGTATATATAGTAGTAGCAGTAGTATATATATATAGTAGTAGCAGTAGTATATATATAGTAGTAGCAGTAGTATATATAGTAGTAGCAGTAGTATATATATATAGTAGTAGCAGTAGTATATATATAGTAGTAGCAGTAGTATATATATAGTAGTAGCAGTAGTATATATATATATATATAGTAATAGCAGTAGTATATATATAGTAGTAGCAGTAGTATATATACATATAGTAGTAGCAGTAGTATATATATAGTAGTAGCAGTAGTATATATATAGTAGTAGCAGTAGTATATATATATATATATAGTAGTAGCAGTAGTATATATATAGTAGTAGCAGTAGTATATATATATAGTAGTAGCAGTAGTATATATATATAGTAGTAGCAGTAGTATATATATATAGTAGTAGCAGTAGTATATATATATAGTAGTAGCAGTAGTATATATATAGTAGTAGCAGTAGTATATATATAGTAGTAGCAGTAGTATATATATAGTAGTAGCAGCAGTAGTATATATATAGTAGTAGCAGTAGTATATATATAGTAGTAGCAGTAGTATATATATAGTAGTAGCAGTAGTATATATATATATAGTAGTAGCAGTAGTATATATATATAGTAGTAGCAGTAGTATATATATATAGTAGTAGCAGTAGTATATATATAGTAGTAGCAGTAGTATATATATAGTAGTAGCAGTAGTATATATAGTAGTAGCAGTAGTATATATATAGTAGTAGCAGTAGTATATATATAGTAGTAGCAGTAGTATATATATATATAGTAGTAGCAGTAGTATATATATAGTAGTAGCAGTAGTATATATATATATATATATAGTAGTAGCAGTAGTATATATAGTAGTAGCAGTAGTATATATAGTAGTAGCAGTAGTATATATAGTAGTAGCAGTAGTATATATATAGTAGTAGAAGTAGTATATATATAGTAGTAGCAGTAGTATATATAGTAGTAGCAGTAGTATATATAGTAGTAGCAGTAGTATATATAGTAGTAGCAGTAGTATATATATAGTAGTAGAAGTAGTATATATATAGTAGTAGCAGTAGTATATATATGGTAGTAGCAGTAGTATATATATAGTAGTAGCAGTAGTATATATATAGTAGTAGCAGTAGTATATATATAGTAGTAGCAGTAGTATATATATAGTAGTAGCAGTAGTATATATATAGTAGTAGCAGTAGTATATATATAGTAGTAGCAGTAGTATATATATATAGTAGTAGCAGTAGTATATATATAGTAGTAGCAGTAGTATATATATAGTAGTAGCAGTAGTATATATATATATATATAGTAGTAGCAGTAGTATATATATATATATATAGTACTAGCAGTAGTATATATAGTAGTAGCAGTAGTATATATATAGTAGTAGCAGTAGTATATATATATATATAGTACTAGCAGTAGTATATATATAGTAGTAGCAGTAGTATATATATAGTAGTAGCAGTAGTATATATTGGCTTTATTTCAAAAACTGGATTCAATTCAGCTATGGAGCATATATGGTATATACCAAATTATGAAGTTACGAGGTTTTCTTATGACGAAGACGAAGTAAGTTTCTTTTACAATTTATTATTACAAACGCAATTCATTGTTCCAATTTTAGAACACGAACTACCAAAATTATTTATAACTAGTACTATTATATATTTTATTAGATTATTTTTCATTTTATTATTATTTATTAACACAATATTTTTTTTTTTTAATTTGATTTCATTTTTTTATTCACTCATTTTTTTCATTTTTATTTTTTATGTTTTACACTAAACATTATACACCTTTAAATAATATATAATTTACTTCTCTGTACATGTTATTTGTAAAATGTTACATGTTATTTGTTTCGCAGGATGATATGAAAAATAAAAAAAAAACAGTAATTTACTATTAGAGATCTTTTAATCCAACGTTTAATATGTTTATGTAAATCCTAAATAAATCCTAATGAATCGACATTTAAAGTCTTCAACAAAAAATCGATATAAAAACAAAAAACTGACATAAATAAACATGGGAAGGTTATAACCTGATCTCACAGGTGTGCCACCCGCTACCATTCCAATATCAAGATCATTTTAAATGAATGAATGAATAAGTACGCTTAAATCTTATTACTTAAATTAATATTTGCACTTTTATCCATACTTCATAATTCTTATATTTTATGAATTTACGTATCTAAAGGGTAAAATTGTAAAAAAAAAAAAAAAAAAAAATGTATAAAAACCGTAATCATATTTCCTACTTGCTATTCGTACTGTGTTACTAACAATAAGACGGACAAATAAAAACCAACAAGGTTGCCAAGATTTTGTAAACCATATACTTGGCTAATTTCCACCTAATGTTTGGTGATAAAACATTGAGGCAGAAATAGTATTTATTCTGGGGGCACGTGTTTTGAAAATAAATAACGCCATTACATTATTACAAGGACAAAGATACTTTAAATAGTCATCAAAATAAACGAAAGAGTTTTAAAAAAAAAAAATAAGTTTTCGAACAAGAAAATAAACCGATATACCCTTAGAGACAACAGAAGATTTAGTAGGTACTAAAATATCTGCAGCTTTTGTAAAGAAGAAATTAGTTAATAACATATATCGATTATATATATTGATTCCTATCGATCGATGGTCCCTAACCTCACAGGTTAGGGATTGATAAATTATTTGCCACTTCTGTAAATTTGTTTTATTGAAAACTAGTTTCGAATGTTATACATTCATCCTTAGTTCTAAAAACACACAATAAAGTTGTGTGTAATAAATTTAACTCAATAAATTTTTGAGTTCTAAAAAATCAAAAATAAGCAATTCAAAATATAGTTGGTATTATTATACATATTAAATTATATAAATCAGTATTATAAAACATTTATGAATTATGAATTTAAATAAATGTTTTATAATACTGATTTATATAATTTAATATGTATAATAATACCAAACTATATTTTGAATTGCTTATTTTTGAATTTTTTGTGTGTTTTTAGAACTGAGGATGAATGTATAACATTCGAAACTAGTTTTCAATAAAACAAATTTAAAGGAGTGGCAAATAATTTATCAATCCCTAATTAGATTGATCCTTCTATACCATCATACGGATGTCAACTGATTATGAACCTCACAGGTGTTAATGGAAATTTTATAGTTCGAGTAATACCTGATTTACAGTATAATATGGATGTAATACTCTTTAGTTTTTAGTATATTTGGCTACTTTGATGTTATAATAACACTAGTTTCAAACAGATACTAAGACATTTTCTAAGTTTTACAACTCCTTGTACTGTAATGACTTAATCGTTACTTACAGCACCTATGATGTTGAAACTCGATAAAAATAACGCTAAGCATGTATTATTAAACGATATTTAAATCGAACAATATAAATCCAATTTTTAACATTTAAAACAAATTTATGTTTATTTGTGTGAATGGAAGTGAATATTAAGGAGGCAGATGAGGGAGTGCCGGACCCAAGGTGGAGGGCAGATTAATAAAAATTATTATATTATATCATTGTCAGGAATATTAAATAATATAATTAAATTTTAATTTTTTATACCCAAATTAAATATTTCATTTTATGTATTTTTTATACATGTAATTATATTTTAGTAATAAGTGTATTACAATACATCCCAGGTCAGATAAAAAAAAAAAATAAATAAAAACTTTCTAATTTATTGTAATTATTTTTGTTGAAAACAGAAGAGAGAACTTCAAATCAAATAATTGTTTTACAAAATGAAGGGGAATCCAGCTTATTCTGTAACATACCTGAACTTAATTAACATGGACTTGAAGCTTATTAAATAAGAAGTTTTTTTTTAAAAAAAAGTGAGGATCTGTTGTCCAGAAGAAGCCTAATAAAAAAACGAATGGGTTAATAGTTTAATTTATTGCGAAAAATTATTGACCTATAACGTTGTTTTTTTCGATAAAAAATTAAAAAACCTTGAAAAATGACAGTTTTTGAACATTTAATTACTAGGCTTGCATTCGTCGTACGAGCATGTTTCGGGATTTTAATTGTTTTTCTAATGGTGCCTATCTACAGTAAAAATTTCATGTAAAAATAATAAAAACTTTTCTTAGTAAACATTTCCCCTTCGCTCGTAAGCTCGATTGGCCGAAGCAAGAAAAATCGCGATTATCAAACGCGTTTTCGACTTACAAGATCGAACCTCACATATTTTTCATGAAAATAGGATTGTAGAGAAACTCTTTGCGAACAAATATAGCTTTGACAAATCGCTCTAGAAATATTTTGGGCCCTTGTTCAAATCGTTTTTCGAGAACATTTTCGCGTTTTTCACGAAAAGTTAATATTATATTTCCTGAAATTTTTATTGTAGATACATAGGTAATATTAAAATCCAAAATTTAATTCTACAAACATGTTCCTGCAACAATCACAAGGCCTGTAATTAAATGCCAAAAAATGATCATATATTTACGGTTTTTAATCTTTTTTTTTTTTTTTTTTTTTTTTTTTTTTTTTTTTTTTTTTTTTTTTTTTTTAAGCTTTAGACTGACTTTAATTGTTTAAAACTCCTTTTTCCCGTATTTTTAAACACAATTACGTACAATTTTTTATATTTCTTTAACAAATTCTTTTCACATCCTATAGTGAAAAAAAACACTGTTTGGCACCTTCATGAATTTTTTCACCATGATGCTACATACTGATTCAGTCTAAAACATATATAATTTTTTTCTACTATTTATCTTCTAATTATCACGTTGTGAAAGTCCCGTGGCAATTTATTTTAAAAAATGAATACATTTACTCTGTCGCTCCTGGACTAAAGCTCTGGGATAAGAAAGATTACTCCAGGGGTTATAGTGGTAGAGATCTAATTTTTATGAATAAACAACAAGAGTACATGGAAGGGTGGAGAAGAAAAAAGATAAAAACCCAACTGACCTAGAAAATTAGGGCAGGACCTACAACTCCCACTGCCCTTTAGGGTACAACAATTCTAAATATATCCTCCGACCTTCTGGGGGAGGCCTAGGGTGGGTCACCCTTATCCGATATATCATAAAGCGAGCATAGGTTTTGTAAAATATAATCAGGGAATAGTAGAAGAAATTAAATATTTATTATAAAATATTGTAGGTAAAGAAAAATTAAATTATTTAATTTAGAAAAATATCTGATATGGATAACACATGACTTCCTTGTACGCCTATTAAAATATAAATCGGTGGCTCACAACCTGAATTTAGTTACTAGTTTCTGAAGATACCAGTATCTCAAAACCGACACTCCGCGTCGCGATGTCCGTCTATTGACACATACACAGTCTTGCTTCAGGAGATCTCATTCCATTATTATATGTCGTTTTCTTTCAGTAAGTAACAAGTTGACAACAGATTTCTTCGTGTTCCTTGACAACATTAGCACTGTCTATGTCACTAGATAAAGCATTGGAAATCTACGGTTTCGACATTTTAAAGCGGTAGAACCCGCTTAACTTCTCCAGGCTGCAGACTTGTTCACAAATGGGGAGAAAAAAATTATTTTATACTCAATTTTAACTCTTAAAACAAGTAATAAAATTGTCTACTTAGAGTGGAAAAAAATCGCTTTTATAACCTTTATCACCGAACCATATGATCTCTGTATTAAATATCAATATACCATTTGATGTAAGTTTATTATGACCTTGAACTAAAGTACAACTTTCGGCTCTTCAATTTCAACCAAAATCTATTATATTATTAATATTGTTATAAATGTCAGATTTACCAAATTTGACAAGTTTTGCATTAAAATTTTAATATAATTTTTTATGAAAATCAATATGAACTGCGAGTAAAGTACCATATCCGGTAATCACGTAGTGACCAAACAGAGAGGTTCAAAACTACATTTTACAATAATCCTAAATATAAAATTTTAAATATCTACGGCTAAGCGAGTTATGAGTAATGCGAGATACGGAAAAACGTACCTACGTATAGCAGTCACGACGAAACTTGTCAAAATTGATTTAGGGATGGTCAAAATGGATATTTCTGTTGAAATATGAAAATTTTGAACAAAAAAAAAATTGAACAGATTTGCACAGTATGCTTTTATATATCTAGTATTTCGCTAATACTTGCCCGATTTTGTTTTTGTTTTGTATATAATTTAATTATCTTTCAGGTGAGTACCTATATTTTTCAAGAAGATGCATAGTTTTCGAGTCGTTCGAAAATATAATTTGTTTTTAGGCTTTACGAATAATTTTGTTTTCCACTACTTACGAATTATTTCAAACTCAGCCTCTTGCAAATCTAGACCATAAGCAGACCCTCCCTTTAGTATATTAATAAAATCCATAATTCTAAGAAAACTTAAAATGCCTCCGGGATACGGGGGGAGGGTTAAAATATAAAAAAAAAATGAATAATGATTGGATATTTTTAGTATATTCCTTTGCTGTTTTTAAAAGAGCTTCCTGTTTCTTAACGTTGAATTCCGGTAAGACAACAATATATCATTTTTATAAAAAAATATATTTCACAAAACAAAGTTGAATCAGTGAGCTTGAAAACAACAAGACCCAAACTATATATATATATAAACAGGAAATAACATTCTCAAAAGAATGGAAACAACTTATACTGGAAAGAAACCGTGTTGTTTATACAATAATGCATTGAGTGTATCTTAAACAGTAACAACACGTGTAGGTCGTAGAGCGGTTTGTTTACAACTGCAAACTGAAAAAAAAGGCCTTCATCCTAAAGCAAATATTCCAACTAATAACTTTATCATTGGTCATATGGAATATATTAAAACTTTTTTCTTTTTTTTTTTCACAAATATAAACAGAGCTGTAGGTCGTTTATTGATGAATGACTCGGGGATATTTGTGAATGAAAACATTGCAAGCAGGCAGCTGTCGACTCAACGGTCTTAGATCCAACTTCTCTTGGCTATTTGTCCGAGTGTTGAAACTGTTTTATTTTTCCTTTAAAAAGTTTATTTGTTTGTGAATTGGCTTTTAGAGGAAATTTATTTGGAATCTGAGGAAAACGTAAATTTCCCTGAGGAAAGAATTCACTAGTTTATTCTGTTCCCTTGTACCGCATCCTCTCAATGCATCTATTATTAAATTCGGTTTCGGTTGGAAAGTTTTTACTTCCTTGTACGAAGTAAAGGAAGTATTGTAATCGAGAAAATTTTCGGTTTTCATATTTCAACGGAAATATCCATTTTGACCATCCCTGAATCCATTTTGACTAGTTTCGTCGTTGCGTCTGTGCGTACGTACGTTCGTATCTCGCATAACTCAAAAACGGTTAGAAGTAGAAAGTTGAAATTTTGTATTTGGGATTGCTGTAACATCTAGTTGTGAACCTCCATTTTTGGTCACTGCTTGATCACCGGAAGTGGTACTTTACTTGCAGATCATAATTGTTTTCCATCAAAAATTATATTAAAATACTATGCAAAACTTCTCAAATTTAGTATTTATAATATATATATATATATATAGATTTAAATAACATACTAGATTTTGGTCTAAATTGGAAAATCGGAAGTGGTACTTTACTTGAAGGTCATATTAGACTTTCATCAAAAATTATATTAAAATATAATGTAAAACATCTCAAATTTGATAAATAGGACTTTTATATCATTATGAATGTATTTACTAGATTTTGGTTAAAATTGGTGAGCCGAAAAGGGTACTTTACTTGAAGGTAAATCATATATTTCGGTAATAAAGGTTATAAACGAGATTTTTTTTCAATTCTAATCAAACAATTTTATTACTTGTTTTAAGTGTTAAAATTGAGTGTAAAATACTTTTTTTTCCTCCCCATTTGTGAGCTGAACAAGTCTGCAGCAGGAAAATAAGATATAAGTTAAAGTGGGTTCTTCCGCTTAAATGTCGAAATCGTCGATTTCCAATGCTTTATCTAGTGACCATAGACAGTTCTAATGTTGTCATGGGACACCAAGAAATCTTCTGGAAACTAGTTACCTATTGAAATAAAACTACATATAATAACGGAATGAGACCTAGAGAAACAAGAATATGTGTGTGTCAATAGATGGATGTCGCGACGCTTAGTTTCGTTTTTGAGATACTGCAATCTTCGGAAACTAGTAACCAAATTGAGGATCACTTTTTAAGCCACCGATTTATAGTTTAATAGGCGTACAAGAAAGTTATGCGGTGTCCACATCAAATATTTCATTTTATTAAATATATCAATTTTAATTTAATTTAATTGATATTTCAAAGAACTATCTACTTGTTGTCTATTTCTAACTTGACAAATTAAAATGATTATATACACACAGATACATCTGAAGACAGTGCAGATTTTTATAATCAGTTCATTGAAAACTAGAACTAATTATGAAAGGTAACAACTTAACTATTCCTCTTATAGTGTCCGATTTAATCCATAGCCATCAGTATTCATAAAATATTTTATCCATATCCAATGACGATACAGAATGTTAAAAACAGTGAACGATTAAATAAACCGAGAGCAAATAAATTATAATAAAAATTAATTTTAATACTTCCGGACTTTTTAATGGCTAATTTTCGCGGAAGAAAAACACGGAAGTTTGCCGTGTCCTTAACACGCGATAAGAAGATGTGTGCATGTCAGATCCTCGCGTCGATGATGAAATGACAAGAAAGGTCAGTGTCCAATCAGAGCGCTGCGATTGTTCGCTTGCATCGAAGGCGATAATTTATGCGGAGTATGATAAGTTATCAATGTAGGCTTGTAGGCGATATCGTCGCTGCCGAGGTAAGCTTACGAATTTGAAGATCACTAATTTTCGGGAGAGCGAAAAACTGTCACATTCTTGTGTTTATAAGCCCAGATTTCAATTATATATTTGATTATTTTTTTTTTGTTGATTTTGAAATCCTTTTATCTCATAGTTTCATGTATGATTATACGCATAAACGTTACTTTAACATGGAAGCTGCAGACTTAAAGACGTTAATCGTAAAAATACGACTTCAGCACTTGCCGTAACAGACTCGTATCTTTACCACAGGCCGTAAAATTCAAAAATAAGCAATTCAAAAATTTTGAATTGCTAATTTTTGAATTTTTTGTGTGTTTTTAGAACTGAGAATGAATGGATAACATTCGAAACTAGTCTTCAATAAAACAAATTTATAGAAGTGGCAAATAATTTATCAATCCCTAACTAATTAATTCTTTTAGTGCTGACGACGATATATCGTTGTTCGTAACATTTGGCAAATGTATTATATAATTATTAAAAATAAGAAAAAAATAAAATAAAAACCAATCACAAATAATCTACATGAACCAATGAAATATTTAAATTAAAACCAATTAAGAAAATCGAATAGTAAGATTAAATTTCAACTAGAATCGATGTGTGTAGTTTTAGTTCTGCCCGTCGTTCGTTACTTCCTTTAAGCAGTAAACAATTCCAAGGAGAAATAGAGCCTGGATGGGCGAGCAGACGAGTAGTGGAGAGTAAGCTCAACTCAACTGCTCCAGTTCACTACTGATGCTTACTGAAACTTGGGGGGAGGCGATGATTGGGGAGTCATGGATCATGGAACATGTAAAAATATTAACAAATTTATAAAACCTGATAGAGGTACAAATTTGTATATATGTATCTATTTGTAATTTCAATACTCTAATTTATATCACACATTATTATAAATTTAATTTTATAATTTAGGTAATTGCTTGATATCAATGCAATAAGCATTGTACATTTGATTTTGATTGCACAATGATTGTACATTTCTTTTATTCTTAGGAGACTGGGTGTCCCTGAATAAAATTTCTTAAATGTCAATTTTAAAAAAATGGAGTTTTGCACTTAATGCAATGCTACTTAACTGTTATATAACAGAAGAAACTATTCCCTTAGCAGATAAACAAGCAAATCCATAAATTAATAACTAAAGGGACAAACAAGGCGACACCCCCCCCCCCCGCGAACATGTTTGCCGTCCTTACATAACGCGGCAGAAAGAGGACGACCAAACATTACGAACGATACGTAGGATGAGTATACTTATCAAAAAGGGTCGTATATCAATTGTTTAAATAAAACGTCACAAATGAAGCAGTAAATCAGTTCCGCTATTCTGCTACAAAAATTATTACACTACATCCACTTCGCAATATAAAAAAAAAATGCATAACGGAGGTGGGTTTTAAACAGAAGTAAATATAAGAATATAATAACTAAAATGTCCCAATATGTGAAAAATGTACTCGTAAATCAGTAACTTAGAAAATAGAAAAGGCCTAAAAAACAAAAATAAGTCGAATTAGGTACGCCGCACGCGGTCCGTGAAACGAAAAAAAAACGATTTTCGTTTCCGTCGTTTCACGTCCGCTGACGGGTCGTCGAACTATCTTCAAGGGAGCGTCCGTACGCCCCCAACTTCCAGTGGATTACTTTAAAATGTCCAGTTCTTCATCGAATAGTAATTATGAGGATAAATTATTATATAAACCATTCCGCCAAACAGAACAGATCACGTAACCAATGGAAAAGAAAGAGAATGAAAAAATTGTCGTCGGTAATAACTAGTTCTGGAGAGCAACTGGTGGGCGTGGCCTCTTGAAAGGTGGCTAATGTTTTTGGCACGGCCTGTACACCATGAGCCGACTCTATTTGGCACTGCCTGTACACCATGAGCCGACTCTATTTGGCACGGCCTGTACATCATGAGCCGACTCTATTTGGCACGGCCTGTACATCATGAGCCGACTCTATTTGGCACGGCCTGTACACCATGAGCCGACTCTATTTGGCACGGCCTGTACACCATGAGCCGACTCTATTTGGCACGGCCTGTACATCATGAGCCGACTCTATTTGGCACGGCCTGTACATCATGAGCCGACTCTATTTGGCACGGCCTGTACATCATGAGCCGACTCTATTTGGCACGGCCTGTACATCATGAGCCGACTCTATTTGGCACGGCCTGTACATCATGAGCCGACTCTATTTGGCACGGCCTGTACATCATGAGCCGACTCTATTTGGCACGGCCTGTACACCATGAGCCGACTCTATTTGGCACGGCCTGTAAATCATGAGCCGACTCTGTTTGGCACGGCCTGTACATCATGAGCCGACTCTATTTGGCACGGCCTGTACACCATGAGCCGACTCTATTTGGCACGGCCTGTACATCATGAGCCGACTCTATTTGGCACGGCCTGTACACCATGAGCCGACTCTATTTGGCACGGCCTGTAAATCATGAGCCGACTCTATTTGGCACGGCCTGTACATCATGAGCCGACTCTATTTGGCACGGCCTGTACACCATGAGCCGACTCTATTTGGCACGGCCTGTACATCATGAGCCGACTCTATTTGGCACGGCCTGTACACCATGAGCCGACTCTATTTGGCACGGCCTGTACACCATGAGCCGACTCTATTTGGCACGGCCTGTACATCATGAGCCGACTCTATTTGGCACGGCCTGTACATCATGAGCCGACTCTATTTGGCACGGCCTGTACATCATGAGCCGACTCTATTTGGCACGGCCTGTACATCATGAGCCGACTCTATTTGGCACGGCCTGTACACCATGAGCCGACTCTATTTGGCACGGCCTGTACACCATGAGCCGACTCTATTAAGGCGGCCCCTATCACTTTTTTTGTAACTAAATATTTAACTTGTACTTTTCTTTTGAAATATCATTGATTCCATTTTTTTTTTCGAGTGGAGATAGCAGCTTAAACGAATTGAAGTTGGGTGTTATTTACTTGATATATTTAACGTATTTACGAATACCAACTTAATGAATAAAAAAAAAAAAAAAACATAATCCACTATAAATATAACCATGGTGATTTATAGAAAACCTCAAATTCTATATCATCACTACTATATATTATTACGGTAGTATAGATCCCTTTTCCGGCTCTCAGGAGCGATGGATTTTGACGAGTGAGGTATCAAAAGAAAGGGAATTTCACGGAGAAGTGACGAATCCTGATTTTGTTTCTTAAATTCATACTAGGGCTTGAATAAAAGTGATGAAAAACTGGAAGGTTTCAAAGATTTGACGACTGTGAGTCGACGGATCGAGACGGGTTTTAAAGATTTTGACGCGGGCATCAAGATCCAGCGTTTTAAAGTCTTAAAACCTACCGCTTTCGAGATAACGCACGATATAAGTCCGCACGGGTCCTATGCCACGTGCCGTTGTCATGGCAACTTTATATCAATTTGAATCTGTTTACAAACACTTTTAATGAGTGGAAAATTATATATATTGTTTTCCATGTCCTACCCTAAATAATTTCTATTATTTCTATTATCTAAATATATTCTATTATATATATATATATATATATATATATATATATATATATATATATATATATATATAAATATATATATATATAAAGCCTGCTAGTATAATCCCTTTCCTCCTACCTTTTACACTGTGGGTCTAAAGTAATGGATCTCTTGATTTTCTAATTTGTATCATAAACCGAAAAATTCGAGCCTTGACCAAAATATCAATATGGCGTGGCGCATAATGGAAGGCGCAGTTTCAAATCTACTATAAATGAATATAAATCTTTTATTTATTATTGTTTTTAAACAGAAAAATTAAAATCATTTAATAAACATAAAAACCTTGTTAAAGAAAGAGGCAATTATTTATCTTCGCTATATTTGAATAAACTATCATATGACGCTTTCCAATTAAATAAAAAAAAATAATACAATCTAATGATGTGATAAAAGAAATATCACAGCCATTATAAAAAAGCGATACAGCGCTGTGACTCAGTTGTGTGCCGCCTGGTTCCTTATCGCTCAGATAGAGCGCGCGCCTAATGGAGTCGTAGATGATGGTCTCATGTGTTAATATCACCACATCTAAATGTTAGGCCACCAAGAGCATTTTTATAAAAATATAAATTAGGTTGTGATAAAATCCCATATCTTTTCAATTATAAAATCATGCATTTGGGTTTTTGTATACTTTAGTTAGAAAAAAAAAACTGTAGATAATTTAGCTGCCATAGTATCGGGACTATCGGTAGTTCTTACCACTATCGAGCTCACCCTTGAACTCTCATAGGCCTTTGGACTTGCGAGTTTTACTCTCGAGATTATATCATCCGCTCTCGATAGTGAAAAAACTCGCTCGTGTAAACACACCTGAAGAACCGCTGTGAAAAGTTATCCTAAATAAAAAGAGAAATATAACTGCTTTAATCCTTTTTATATAAAAAAAAAAAAACGGTACTTGTCTATTTTGCCGTCCGTCGACATCAGCGCTCAGGTGTCATTTACCTCAACTATTTCGACCATGTCAAGTTATGATGCCTACAATGAATTTCAAATAGGCATTGCCTTTCATTATGATAGAACAGATTTTTAGGAAATTAAATAAATGAGAATCATATGAAGAAAAAATAAAACATTTATTACAAAGAATATTCATTGAAAAGAACAATATCATCTAGTATATAGACTATCGTCAATTTCTACAAACATTCCTGGACCTCCAATGGTTAATGAACTTCTCTCTAATTTAAAAACCCACATTTCTCTCATATAATTGGAATAATCAATTACTGTAGAGTGAGACATGATGAGCTGTTGGTCACAGAACTTTATGGAAGTCAGTTCCGCCGACCATCAATATATGAAATGCACTATAGTCTCCAAAGGTAAAGTACTTTTCCTTAACCACGTATTAACTCGAACAAACAGGCTATTGATGCATCCTTTAGCATGGAATTTCCATCTAATTTCTGTCCCCACTTGAAGTTGCATATTATGCATTTGCACAAGAAATTTTCTTGAGAATGACATTCCGCTTCTGAAAAAATAGCAGAGCTGATTTTTCATCAGTGACCGTGCGAAAAATCTTCTTCAAATTCCAAGCCATATTGAAATTTAACAAAATCAACAATCAATTTAACAATACAATAACTGATAACAATACACTTAGGAAAGGTTACGATAACAGTAGGAGATTAGTTAAGAAAAGTGACACCTGAGCGCTGGTGTCAACGGACGGTAAAACAGACAAGTACCAAAAAAACCACTACAACCAATGAAGGGTCTTGGGTTCAGTACTTGGTAAGCACCGTACTGTTTCTAAGCCAACGGTTGTGCAAGGAGGTGATTTGGCCGAAATCACGCTCAACTGCCAGGTTTTTGCCCCAATTAAGGGTACCCACTTCACAGAGGCTGTGTGAGGGAGAGACTCCCGATCCACGGTTGATAACAGAATGAATAATTGATTGCCACAGCCGGTCTCGAACCCAGGGAGCATGGTAACACACTGCCTTATCACTGAGCTAATCCGCTCCCTTTTTCTGAATGTACTACATTGAAATTTAAAATTTTAACCAAGACTTGTTAATTTCTATCACTCTATTCTTCAATTCAATGTAAACCCTGCTCCTTTCAAACATTAAAAATATCGATATTTGTATTGATATATCGAACTATTTCGATATGTTTGAAAGCTATCGATACGATAAATGCTGATATTTTTCCCGATAATTACATTCCTATATCGAGTACCAACCAGTTCTGAGAAAAGGGATCCTGTATTGCAATGGCGGCAGATTTTCTATAGGTCCAATTTAATTTCCTAGTTTACGATCACTATTTCAATTACAATAGCTATGTACTAGGTCGTTATAATAGTGTCCTTGCGCATGAACACAACACTTAATTCCTACTCTCATAATTAATACTATACGAATGTTTTTGTCCTACTATTTATGGCAATGCTTACTTTGACTAATCCTTTAATTCCTTGTGACTTGAGTTGGCTTGATGGGAGTCATTTACATTTTTAAAACGCACGTGCAATGTCAGAAGAAAAAATCGTGATTCGCGGTCTTTTGAGACATTACTGGAAAAAAGGTTTAAGCGCGAAGGCAGTCGCCGAAGAAATTTAAGCCATAGAAGGAGAGTCAATTGTCCATCTAAATACTGCCGCACAACCCAGATCGGGTCGTTGATGATGACGTTCTTCTTGAATGTGTGAACCAAGACCCACATGCGACTACTTCTGATTTATCGACCGTAGTAGGGACTCCAACCTTTACTGTGAACAGCTAGACAGAGTTTGTGCAGTTTCGAATGCAAAGTACCCCGCTTTGGTCGACAGGAACCAAGCCATTTTGCAACACGGCAATGCTCCTGGCACATCGTTCTCGTTTGATCAAGGAAAAAGTATCGGAACTGCAAGGAGTAAACGTTTTGTCTCATCCTGCGTATAGCCCAGATATTGCACCATCAGATTATGGTTTGTTTAGTTCAATGGCTCATTTTTTAAAAGGTCGGATCTTTGGTAATTACGAGGACGTAAAAATTGGAGGTGAAGAGTTCTCTGCCTCAAAACCAAAGGAGTGGTACCTGCATCAAATCCAATTACTGGCAGAAAGATGGGTGAAAGTAGTTTAAAACAATGGTTTACTTTGAAGAGTAGTATTCAATAATGTTTAAAATATGTAATCTGAAATAAAGATATACTAATGTACAAGTAATTTTTGCATTGAATTTTCGATATCTATGGAGCAAAATAAACGTTTCTTGTGTATATCTTAATCGCTCTTATCCGTTACAAGTTCTATTTAAGCGCATGGAATCGAACCTGTATCAATGGCCATTGATGCGTTATTTGTTGCATAATAAAAGTTATTCAAAGGATATTTTAATAATTTAACATAAATTAAATTCACTCTCGATCACATGAATAATTATCTGAACACCTTGCAGAGACATGCGCATTCAGCAGTCACGTGACCAACAGGTTTTCATAAACATTTCAAAAGGGCGTGACTCCCACGTACACAAAGATGTTTGGCAATATCATTCATTAGAGGATAACATAATTCAATCATCTTCTCAATGAATGTCAGCTTTGGATAATTTGCATTAATTTAATTAATCACATGCAAAGGCAAAAAGTTAAAAGGTCATTATGTCACATAAATGAAAGATTTCTCAACTGATCTGCAACACGGAAGATCAAATTAATCAACCGATGATCGTAGAAAGTTAATTTGAAATGTGCCAATTGGACACTAATATATATTTTTTATTCAAATATTGACAACGTTTCGGCCATCTTGAGCCATTTTCAAGTCTGCAAGAAACAATATTAATTAATTTAGTAAAAGAGTAAAAAACCCAAAAAGATACATAAATTATTTGCTAGAAAACAATTGGAAGATTCCAAACCACAAAGCCTCAAGTCTCTAAAATACCGGCAAACAACTAAACCAATCAACGTTTTGCCTATTGAGGTATCATCAGGACATACTTCAAAAAATCATATCAATGAAGATCAAATGCAGCACATCTCACATCAACCGTCCAGAAAGACACAACAAGTATCTGACTGGATGTCTTGGAGTGATGTGCTGTCTCTGGTTGATGCGTCTTTCTGGACGGTTGATGTGAGATGTGCTGTATTTGATCTTCATAGATGCGATTTTTTGGTGTATGTGCTGATGATACCTCAATTGGCAAAACGTTGATTGGTTTAGTTGTTTGCCGGTATTTTAGAGACTTTCTGTTTTGGAATCTTCCAATTGTTTTCTAGTACATATATATATATATATTACCTCCCATATAACGCACATTACATTCTTTGTAGTTTTTTTTTTTTAATTATTCATTTTCTAACACTAAAGTATCACAGAATAAATCAGCCAAACAGAATTGACTGACTCACAGTAAGGTTAATTACGTGCAATAAAAGAAAATATATATATAATCGCTTGCATTAATAACGAAAATAATTTAGTGTTTATTCTGTGATATTTTAGTTTTTAAAAAATGAATAATACAAAGTAAAAAAAAAACTACAAAGAAAATTAAGAGACATGTTTAATTAAAAAATATGATGTGCATTACATAGTAAGTAGCCAAATAAAATTAATAATCGTTAGATGATTTTATGAAATTAATAAAAAGTTCTTTTTAATATCAAAACAAATATAAATATATATATATATATATATATATATATATATATATATATATATATATATATATATATATATATATATATATATATATAAATCAATAAACTAATATTGTTTCTTGAAGACTTGAAAATTCCGCTATTGTTTTTTAGATTGTTGAGTTGAAGTGCGCTATTTCTGATCTGCCTTTATTTCACGTAATGTTTATATTAATATTTATTATATTTTTCAGTTTACAATTAACGAAACGTTGTTTGGTTACCTATTTACTACTATTTGAGAGACTTAAGGCTTCGTTTAAGAATCTTCCAAAAGTTTTTGTTTCTTTTAATGAGTTTGATATTATTTTGTAATGCTGAATTTTATCCGATGCGGAATATAAATACGACAATGACGAATATCAGTTAATAGATAAGGACATACTACGGCTCAGTAACGCCTTATCTCTTCCTGCTTATCTCAACCACAGGTGAGGTAACAAAGGTAAACGAGGCACCCTCCAGGTAGCTTACCTCCAAGGGCACCTTAATTGCTACAGGTAGCGGCAACAACACCTTATCCACTACCAGTCCTTAACGAGACATTCATCCAGAATCTGTTTCCGACAGTTGTAATAACAACAAAAATATTGCCCATAAAAACATTATGAGGAAATTAGGCTACTATAAAAATATTAATACCATTATCTTCACTGCAGTAATGGATAATTTATGATTGCGGAACAATAATAAATAAACCAATTTTATAGTTGTTTACGGAACTTCGTATTATTATTGAAATCTTAAATATATATAGTCCAAAAGACGGCATCAATAATTACTGAGAAAAGTCACGTGACTGGACACAACATATATTTATTTTATTAAAATAAAAGTGAAATTCATTTTAATAAGATAAATGTATAACGTCAACGCACACGATGTTCGCTACCGCTTCGACAGTAAAGTCCAATACGAAAATTATAAGCAGTATCTTTGGTAATATTGTTCCGATTAAGATATATAAACTTATATATATATGTATATATATATATATATATATATATATATATATATATATATATATATACATATATATTTTGTAGACCATTTAATAATCTTTCAAAGAATATATCAAGATTTATCAAACAGAATACTTTTAAAAAACATGGGTAATGCCATTCTGAAATTTTATTAAAATTGCGGGACCCATGAATTTTGTTTGATTCCATATTTAAATTAAATTTCTAATTATCAAATCATATCCTTTAATCATATCCATTAAAAAATTCAAACCGTGAAAGATTGTGCACTAAGAGCCCAAAAATAGTGTGTGTATACACAATTTTCTGAATTTTGGGTATTATATCATCATCATCATCATCATTCACAAAATCATCAGTTTTGTTTAATTTATACTATGAAAATACATGATATCATAAATTAAACAAAAATGGCGATTCTCGCAGGTTTATGCTATTATATATAGTAGCCAAAATGTGCAAAATTGTGTATATATATATATATATATATATATATACACACACACACATATCATTTTACGCTTTTTGGTTTTTTTACTGCACGAATATAAATAAAAGTTTATACTTTTTGGATTATAATTGCAAGATTTTTCACGATTTGAATTATTTCTTAGTTTTTAACTACACGAAAATCCTGTCTCTAATTATAACATTTACGTTCTAATGCCCCCTCTGTCTAAATAACCAAGTCTCGCAAAATATTCAGTGTGTGTGAAAAACCTAGATTGAAAATGAAAAGTTATAGGAAAACGAAATTACGTACGGGGCAGGTAAATAAATACCTGCTGGATGTTAACAGCAACTTTTTCACTAAAATCGACTTACTGGAAGTACCACTTTATATCATTCATTTTATACTTTATTACAATTTCCTCGTAAACGGCTAATACGATTTTGATTAAACTCGTAATATCAATGTACATTTAAATGGTCTTTAATACCAGCTAGGTCTTATCCTCATTGAAATAGTCTGACAGGGCTTAAATGTCGAATTTTCAAGATGGCTTTTTGTTTATTTAAAATAAATAACCGTCTCTCATTGTTATTTTTAATAAAAAAATGAAAAAATATAAACTATGAAAGAATTTGATAATTAACAAAAGTAGAAATAATTGATAATTAACTGAAGAAAACTAAATGTAATTCCCATGGAAACTAAACGGAAACTTTTGAAATTTCACTATCCCTATTTGAGTAGAAATTAATTTCTGTGTGATGCGAGACCGCACCACATTTTTAGATTGAAAATACTATTGCAAAACGTAAATTGCAATAAAAATTGTTTTTAAAAATAGAGTTTTTTTTTTGTACTTCTGTATATTATAGATATCACTACTATATATTATTACGGTAGTATAGATCCCTTTTTCGGCTCTCAGGAGCGATGGATTTTGACGTGTGAGGTATCAAAAGAACGAGAATTTCACGGAGATGTGACGAATTGTTTCTTGAATTCTTACTAGGGCTTAAATAAAAGTGATGATAAAACTGGGAGGTTTCAAAGATTCGACGACTGAGAATCGGTGGATCGAGACGGGATAAGTTGGGTTTTGAAGATTTTGACGCGGGCATCAAGATCGTGTACGTTCCAAAGAAATTTGATATTGTTCCAGCGTTTTAAAGCTTAAAAACCTACCTTTTTCGCGATAAAGCACGATATAAGACCACATATTCCCTACGCCATCTTGCGTACGTGCCGTTGTCATGGCAACTTTATATCAATTTGAGTCTGTTTACAAACACTTTTCATGAGTGGGAAATTATATATTGTTTACCATGTCCAACCCTAAAGGGCACTGTTAAATATTAATACTACACATAGAAAACGGTATAGCTGAATCTAATTGCCTAACTGCTAAATTGAAGAGATGTTTTCCAGTGGGGTAAGCTAATTACTTATAAAGTATGAACTGTAACTTCAACATAGTCATTACAAACTATGTAGCTTCCCCAAATATGTGTGTTAAATAAACTTTTTTCGTAATATTACATTGTTTACAGGAATAAATATGTTTCCCTAATATAGCTTATACTTCTAATCTATTAGGATTCATATCTAATGCGAGAATTCTCGCTCGGGTATACTAGTTTAATTATATTCCTATAAAAATATAAACTAAGATTCCAGTTGAAACCAGTGTTTTATAACATTGATTCAACAGGCAGCGTTAGTGGGAAACGTTTTATCGTAAATAGTGCACGACATTTCAAACACGCTAGAGAGTTTAGGAAATAAATTGTTGAAACCATTTAATTTTTATAAAAACTCTGAGCGGCTTTTTTGCCCTTTTACTAATAACAAAAAAGTACTTTGAAAGTGTTTAAGAGGTAAACGTATACAATAGTTGGGAAAATGCATAACGAACTTGCGCTGATATTAGCTAGCATGAACTCCATTGATATTTGTTCGCATACTATTCGCAGTTCTTGAACTCGTTATTATTTATAATCAATATAGCACATCACTATTTTTGATTCATAGAAAGTACTAGAACTTCAACCTGGCCAATCCCTGCCGTAGAGATGTCCCCTCAACATCAAAATTATCAACGCTATAATATCAATCTTAGTCGCGTTCGAGGAAGAGGAAATACTCAACAGGAAGAGTCGTAGAATACTTCCCGCAGGGCAGCCAACCATAACAGGACCCACAAGGTTTGGCAGTGCCGAGTGAACAAATAGCCTGTACTGAAAAGTTTCAGTTGGCAATACTGACTAAATTACTTTATAACTACGTAATATAGAAAGGATGGGCGAATAGCAATCAAAAGTTTGTCTTCAATTTTATGTAAAAAAAAAAAAAATAAAAATTAATTATAATTCGAACGGAAAACAAAAAGATGAATGGTTAAGACCATTATTGGTACAACTAGACGCATTATCAGTGACTCCTGCCGGAGTTGCCCGAAGGTCGCCGCACTAGCACTCTCTAGTGCTATTTCTGCTAACTAGCTGCTTTGTATTCAATTCTAACATTCGTATTCATCGGATTTATTACAATTTTTACTGCTTTGTAAGATATTGTTTAAAATTATTACTTCTGACGATTTCCGATGGTCTAGAGAAGTTGTAGTGGCAATTTAAAGCGGTTAAATTACGGTAAGCACTCGACCGGAACTGAAAAGGATCCGTTGGTGTTTTGTTTATCTCTTGAACGCAAAGAACGGAAGTCGACAGCGTTAATACTTTTAAATAACATCTAATTATAGGAGTAATAATTTTAATGATTCCAATTAATACGAATCTCACAATTGAACACAAATAGTTAGTACATACGGCGTTAGAGAGTGCTAGTGAGGCGACCTTCGTGTAAATTCGGGTGAAGATATTGATAATGCGACCACAAAGTAAAGTTGTACCAAATATAATAAAAATGTGGTACAACTTTACAATCGGGACGCATTATCAGTGGTTCCTGTCGAAGTTATCCGAATGTCGCCGCAATAGCACTTTCAAGCGCCATTTGTGCTAATTTACTGCTTTATATTCAATTGTAACATTCGTATTTATCGGAATTATTACTGATTTAATTACATATTATTTAAAATTATTAGTATTGTCGACTTCCGCTCATTACGCTCGATGAAGAAATGAACAAAACCCCAACGGATCCTTTCCTGTTGAGGCCGGAGTCTTACCGTAATTTAAATTCTTACTACTTTAGGTACAACTTCCCCAGGACCACCGCAAGTCGACAATACTAATAATTTTAAATAATGCCTAATTAAAACAGTGATAATTTTAATAATTCCAATGAATACAAATTTTAGAATTGAATACAAAGCAGTTAGTTAGTACGAATGGCGACAGAGAGTGCTAGTGCGGCGAGCTTCGGGTGCTGACAATGATAATGCGACCGCATCGCCATGTCGTATCTTATATTTCTATTAAGATACCATGAGTATATTCTTTAAGATAAGGCAGAAGAAGTGCATACTAAGTAAAAATAGCAGCCATTTCAGATCTTTTTGAAATGAGTAGAAGTAAAAATGAAAAATAAAAGCTATGTATTGATTATCCATCGATGTATCGATACTATTTGGCATCGAAGTGCTGATATATCGTTATATCGATATTTCTTTTAGATTATTTTGAAACTAATTAAAATAACAACGTAAAAAGCGAAGCAAGTGTATTTTCTTAAAGCTTTGTGTTTTAATCTGATTAATTTCTAAAGAATATTACGTAAAATAATATCTGAAAATATAACTGTTTATTTATTATTAAAAAATGTCGCCATAGCATCATGTTGACTAAGCATTGCATCCCAAACCGTATCGTTTCGTCACACCAAAATCCGAATTATGTTGAGCAAATACTTAAGACTACTTGAGATACATCACGAAAACGTATTGTATTAATCAAACAAAGAGTGAAAATAAATAACTATACAAAATACAACTAAATATTGCATTTATGTTTACGACCGGTACACAGTATGATGAAATCGTTTTTCATATTTTATAATTTACAACTCGGCCCCTTGTGCAGGCAGATTAAACATTGTTATTTATACACAACGTGCTGTGTGTTCTGTTTACTAGAAGAAATCTATAATATTATGCAATAATTTTTGCGACGTGCTACGATGAAGGTATATGAGGAATTCGTAACCTCAGATAGAAAATTAATTGAATAAAAATTCAAAAAGTTTACAACGCAGTTTTATTCAAACTTTTTATAATTTTTATATTCCTATTTTATTACAAATTATTTCAGGATGTCCAGCGATATAGCATGAAAAAATCCAAGCATAATTAAAGGATTTCAAGGATGTGAACTGTAAAATTATAGATGTTTTTCGTCAATTTATTGGATAAATTTAAAACAATATTGGAACCATAAAATGCTGTATTTGGTCAATTTATTAAATTATGACTTGAAAATGTATTTGAATAATTATAAAGGTTGTATTCCTGTTCGATAATGAAGAATTGTTACCCAACTAAGGCCTCATCGCATCGCCCAAATTGTTACCCAACTAAGGGCTCATCGCATCGCCCAAAATGTTACCCAACTAAGGGCTCATCGCATCGCCCAAATTGTTACCCAACTAAGGGCTCATCGCATCGCCCAAATTGTTACCCAACTAAGGGCTCATCGCATCGCCCAAAATGTTACCCAACTAAGGGCTCATCGCAGCGCCCAAATTGTTACCCAACTAAGGGCTCATCGCATCGCCCAAATTGTTACCCAACTAAGGGCTCATCGCATCGCCCAAATTGTTACCCAACTAAGGGCTCATCGCATCGCCCAAATTGTTACCCAACTAAGGGCTCATCGCATCGCCCAAAAAAAAAAAAATCAGAAAATAAAGTAAAAAAAAAAAAAAAACAATTTCAAGTGTAAATAAATAAAATACAGGTATGTTATTATTTATGAATAAATTTTATTCATAAACTTATTTTACGCAATAAAAAAAAAAAAAAAATCATAATTATAGGAATAAATTGAATCCTGGATTCCCTTATTATTGTCAGTCCGCCCTCAAGGAAGAGGGGAGAACCGGCGAACGTATTAGAAGAATACGAGTGTAAATCGGTTGGAACTGAAACCTTACGAGCTGTTTTTGAACCTAATACATTAATATAAAATATAAAAGAGCAAAACCTCAACAAGAGACAAAAATTAATTGCTAGAAAACAATTGGAAGATTCCAAAACACAAAGCCTCAAGTCTCTAAAATACCGGCAAACAAATAAACAGTCAACGTTTAGCCAATTCAGGCATCATGAGGACATACACCAAAAATCACACCTATGAAGACCAAACAGGGCACATCTCACATCAACCGTTCAGAAAGACGCATCAAAAAGAGACAGCGCGTTTCTGATGCCCTGATGATGCCTGAATTGGCGAAACGTTGACTGGTTTGTTTATTGAATTATTTATACTAATACATTATTTTACCGTTTCATAGCTTCCCTTGTTCACTTAGCGACAGGTAGAGCAGTAGGTGCGGGCTTCGTAAGGTGAAAGAGAATACGAAATGAGTACGTATTGGGACTGGACTGATGAACAAACTTAGTGAAAGGAGGGTTTTTGTAGCTTTTATAGAATTAGAGATGGTAAGGGATCAACTACATCAACCTTATCCTTAATATTTGATAAATTTTCTGCTTAGTACTGATGGAAAAACGGAATCATTAGACTAAAAAATTCCTAATAACTGGCTGCTTTACAAGCATATTCTCATCATCACGCGCTCGTCTTGTGACAAGCTTCAAATTTCTGCTCCTTATGCTCCAACTGCTTTATTTCTTTGCTGAACTTGGTAGATATCTTTTATGAAGTATTCTACACATGTTCCTTTCCCGAAACTCTCCAAATGCTTGAAAGATAATCCAATTATCTGAACTGTAAACCAAAGCAATACGGAAAGTCCTGTGAATGGACAGACCAGATATTTTTGAAGTATTACTATTTGGAAATAATAAACCATTGTGTAATAATTGGCAGCGTTTTTGAGTTCTTTATCACTTTAATTATTTCAATATTCTGACGAAATCTCCGATATTGACCGCCAACTGGCTGATGGTACACTTCCTAGAACGAAAATATATAATATCCTATTGGAGTATAGCCAGTAACAGATTGCCTCGTAGCCGGTACAACACGCCTCGCTTGTTCCAACAGATGTCTCTTCTCACAGGGTTCCATTTAAACACAAATCTCAAACAACACAGTACAAACGGTATTGGGACAAAGCTGAAAACTGTTTCATGGGCTTATTTTAGAAATTCATGTGATAAATACAATTTGCCTCTTTCTAGCTGAAAATAAAGAAATTTAATATTAAAAAAAATGTCCGATGCATATAATAAAGAACTGAAGCAATGGGTAGAAAAACAAAAGTTTTTATATATTATAAAACAACATAATATATTGTACAACATATTATAAAACAACATAATATATTGTACAATATATTATAAAACAACACAAAATATTGTACAACATATTATAAAACAACACAATATATTGTACAACATATTATAAAACAACACAATATATTGTACAACATATTATAAAACAACATAATATATTGTACAACATATTATAAAACAACATAATATATTGTACAACATATTATAAAACAACATAATATATAACATGCGGGCGAAAGAGAACAAATATTAATAACACAAATCTATACGTTAGAAATAAACTGAAACATTTTCAAAGTTTGACAGAATAGCAAAAAGAAGTTGCTTGATTTGGATTTGGTCCCCAAGAAGTGCCCAATCTTTATATTCCAAGTGATACATATGTTATTATTATTTTAACTTATTACAATACTTCACCCTCTGAATATATGGCCATATTAATGCTAATAAGATAATAAAATCAAAATCAGCTAAATTGGACTTCATCTCTGACCTACAGAAAAAGACCATGAGAGCTACATTTTGAATGTTCCGTAATAATAAAAAAATCTGGTGCCATGCGCACATCACACAACTTCCCCTTACCAACCTATAATAATAATCTTTTTAATATAATTTTAAAGAGTTCACATAAACACTACTCGAAATAAACTCAGTAGAATGCACTTCTTCAAGTCTTTTCTCACAATAGTATAATAAATTATTTTTTTTTTTTTAACTTCAGTACTACAATTCTGTACTTCTTCTTTAAAAATTTCGGTTAGTTTCCATGGAAATTCCATTTAATTTTCCATTAAATAACATAAAAGTAGAAATTATTAAGTTAATTTCTACTTTTATGTTATTACAATATATCGCTACAGAGTGTTTTGTTAACAATATATTGGCGCCTTGGTGGGAGGAGGCTCGGTCGCATCAGTCTACTTCCGGACGCGTTCGGCTTACATCAAGGGTCTAGTAGTCCTTATGAGATACGCTGTATCTTTACAAATACAAGCCCTAATTAAATAATTTTGTTTGTTTTCCAGACAGTTTTCCTATGATTTCATACATAATTTACCACAAAAACCTCACTTTTTGAGTTATGCTCAAATCAAATTTTATTTTCGCTATAAATTTTTTCCCTGCATTTTTTCGTTAATATACTACATACATGAAAAGTTCGTTGAGAAATTTAAGGACAAGACATTAGGCAAGTTTCATAAAAATCGGCTGAGCCGTTCACGAGAAAAATGTAAAATCCATGAAATAATTGCCACTTCCGGTTAGTTCGATGCGCTTTATCTTTGCTATTACTCATCCGATTTTGATGATTCTTTTTTTTTTTTTTAGACATAACATACCATAAAATACATACTTCTTAAGGTATGCGCAAATAAAATATTCTATACATTATAAGTTTTTCCCCTGCATTTCCTCGGTGATGTACTACATATATGAAAAGTTAAGTTTCTTCTCGTTAGAGCCGTTTTCGAGAAAATTGTAAAAAAGTGTAAAATCGATTAAATAAAGAGGCACTTTCGGTCAATCGATTTTGAAGAAAAAATTATTGTAACATCACATGAATGTTACTCTTGTTACCTACCTTCAAATAAGTAGTTTCAGTTTCGTACGACTTATCGTTTTTGAGCTAGACTGTACACAAACACACAGACCCTTTTCCGACACTTGCTTATTTGGACTCAGAGGAACTTAAAAAGTGTATTTCCGTTGAAAAATCGAATTCGAAAATGTTCACGATATCAATACTTCCCCTTACTATATATTTCATATATAGCTAAAGAGGTACGTAATATTGATGTAAAAATGCTAGCTTCAAGACTGGCAATTTCTAGGTGAAATGAATTATCTAATGAAAAATAGTTTTCTATAATCTTTGTTCTCACTGTGGTATGGTTCTAAGTTATTAACAAATCTTGGCACAAGATTCCACGGAGTATTTATCGCGACCTCGTTTAATATTATGAAACGAAATCAGTGAAATCCTTCGTGAAACAAAGGAGAAACATCTTTTATTCATAGAACACTTTCAAAAAGATATTTCTCTTTTTCGTCCTTAAAAAAAATAAATAAATAAAGTGGTGATTCGTTGGGAGTAATAGGATTTTCAACGTAAATGGATTACATTCCGACGTAGGCGCTAGGCATCTCATATTGATATGGTTTCGCGGTAAGCTATCATATACTGGATTTGAGTGGGATCATCATCATGTAACAACCAATTGAGTTATATAACAGTTATAATACATAAAATGTTTAGTGCGCCAAGGGTGTCGGAAATAAATCCAATCCTAAACTGGAAAGAACTAAGGCTCCAAGAGGTTACAAATAATTTGATAATAACCTTTAATGACATTATCACTAATATAAATAACATGTATTATTTAAAATATTACAAATATTTGAAAATGGTATTTTTTATTTTTACTTTCTTTGTATTTTATATTCACTATTAAAGATGATTATTGAGATTGTGAAAATTTATAATCCGAGGCTTCAACGAAAATACACGTTTTCAGGTTATATGTATATATATATATATATATATATATATATATATATATATATATATATATATATATATATATATATATATATATATATATATATGTACATATATGTGACAGAGACAATACGGAAAATTACTCTCCAATTTAACATTCTTTTATATATTATAACAAGTCAGGATTTGACGAAGTAAAATTATACTGATGGCAGGACATTGGGGAGATAATAATGTAAATTAGAGAAAACAAATAACCTGAAGACGAAGAAGGACTACGAAACGTCGTTACAAATGTGTTTTTAAAAATATAAGTTATATATTTATGGAAAGTGTACTGTTCACTAATTAATTTATATATATATATATATATATATATATATATATATATATATATATATATATATATATTAACTTCCCTATATAGTAGAAATAATGATTAATGCGATCGTGAAAAATTTATAATCCGAGGCTTCAACGAAAATACACGTTTTCAGGTTCGCTAAGTCCAAATAAGCAAGTCCCGCAAATCGGTTTGTGTATATGTAGCTATGTGAGTAGCCTAGCTCAAAAACGAAAAGTTGTACAAAAAGTCGATTATGTTTAAATATTACTTTCAAACCCATATTTCTATCACATCCATTTTTATGAGATTGATAATTCAATTAGGTAATTACTTAGTACGTGCTCGGGACTGCCCTTAGGGGTAAGTGCGTACGAGGTATCTGGAATACATAATATTCAAGCAGTACGTGTTTTGCACTTTCTCCAATATATTAACTAAAATAGTCCAGTTTCCAGAGTAATATTATACTGATTTAGTCATCGAAAAAAATTAAAACTTGTCTGAGATTGGCGTTTTACAATTTTTCTTGAGTCATGAAATATGAGATACACAACATAATTGAATATTTTTCTTTTAATTTGATTTTAATTCGCTAGTCCGCAGTTACCCTTGTCCAGAAATAGAGATCTATTATTACGTATATTATTTATTTTGCCGTCTAACAGAAAAGCGCTTGAAAATCATCAAGGAGAAAAAATAAAAACAGGACAACTGGTAGATAAACATCGATACAGAAGAAGTTGAAAGATCCAGCTTTATCAACCAGCTTAAGATACCAACTCCTTAAGGCTGATAGGTGGCAAACGGTAGGTTGGTTGCATGAATAAATAGCCCGTTTACACGAGTTAGTTTTTTTATCAAAGCTTTGATCAAAAACTTATTCGTGTAGCCAAGCCTTTAGACTTCACCTTAGCGAACCCTCGTGGATTATTCCTGATACATCAGTGTCCAGACTCTATGCTCCATTATGGGCAGCTCTTAACAGGAATAAACAAGATTATGCATTTATCTCGAATACACTTACCCCATTATATATCTACCTTATTTAAGGTAGATATATGGCTGGGATGTTACAGCAACTTTTTCAATCGACTCATCGAAAGTGCTACTTCATATAGTTGATAACACAATTCTTCAAGATCGGATTGAACACAATCCTGCCCCCTACGTTTCGGTCGACCACTAGGCCGTCCATTGCGTTATAAATAATCCCTTCGTAATCCATACCGACATCTTAACTATTAATCTAGTTAGATTCTATAAGATTCTAAACTTAATGTTGGGTTCATTGATGGTTTCGTAAATACGTCTGAAAGGCTAATATTTTATGCTCTTTGGTTCAATGTCTAAGTATATTAGCCAGTCAAGAATAATTTAATGTATTATATATGTAACAATAAACATGTCCATGAACAATTATTGTGCACATGCATTCAGAGCAAGGTTTAGAAACGATGGCTCAGAGAGGCAAAAATGAAATAAGGTATCCTTTGAAACCAATTCCAGTCACCTTATTCTCATTTCTTTTTCTAAGAAGAAATCTAAGAAATAGTCAGTAATTAACAGGAACCAATACTCATCACTTTTATTTACATGCTGCCAAACATTTTTTTTTTTTTACAAGCATTTTATCAATTTTTTGAATTGTAAACTTCTTTGGGCCCGTTGGGAACTTTTGGGGTAGGGTAAAAAAAGCAAACTCGCGTCACGCACCGTCAGCGTCAACACCACACCGTACCCTACCTAAATCCAGCCTAATATTTCTCATATGTTTATTATCTACCCGATGAGCTAGAGACTTAATTTTTGGAACATACCTTAGGAGTGGATGACAATGCAATAATCCAGACACTCTCGGACGACGACTTTTGACGTCTTCGTCCGTTCTTTTCCCTGTAAGTCTTTGACGGAACGAGCTACGATACCGTTTTAAACAGGAAGAATACTGCTACATTTCGTTCCATCATAGTATAGGTCTGGCATTTTCACTTTTTCAAATATTTTAATAAGAATTCGGAAATCACCTCTGTGAAACTTTGGATTAATTTTTTTCGCAAACTAAAACGACTAGGTTAATTTTTAGTAAGCCAAAATGAAGCCTCTTTAAAACGATATGCCATAGAAAATTGTAGCTTAATCCTTTGAGAAGGTATGAATTCAAGAGCGGCAATAGAGAGGGAAAAATCGGATTTTCTAAAAGTTATACGTCGGCATCGCTCGCGCGACTTGTGTTTTTTAAAATACGACCACTTTAAAAAATAAAGGGGTTAATGTTTGATCGAATGGCACGTCAACCTTCAAAATCGGATAACTATTTCCGGAGATATTCTAAGAAGCAAGATCTGTCGGGATACGCGATGCGCAACTACGGGCCAGTTTATCCCGACATTTATTTGATGTTTTCTTTTTTCATTGAAGTGACCAAAATATTCAATAAGTAAGCAAAATAAAAATAATTTAAAATAGCAGCTCTCTAGATTTTTTGTTGCTGAATTCACTCCATTTTTCAAATTTTAAAAATATTATAGTAGTGAAAAGTGACGATCGGCCGAAGATTATGTGTTTCAGTGCTGCGATCTATTGTCTCAAAAACACACTGGTTTTATCCCCATTGGCCTTAGGCCCGGAGAACCCCCTTCTCTTTCTAGTTTTGATTTCTTCTGACAAGGTAAGTGATATAAATAAGTGATATAAAGCAATTTCATCAAAAAATTAAATTCACTTGAATGGAATATTCATTTAAAAAAAAATATTTCATCTTATTCTTCTCTCCTTTTATATTTAGATTTATTTTTTCGAAGGATTCATCTTTGAAAGTAAGAAGATCCCCCCTCTCCAAATTTGGAGCCTGGGCTCTCCCAAAAGACGACCCCCCCCCCTGTATATATCGCACCTACATAAACATGTAGTAACAATCTAAAGAGAATTTCAGAGATAAGTTATGAGGGTTGCATTACAGAAGGAAGCGACAAGACAAGTCACAATAAATATCCGAAAATATTTACTCGACCGACGAATAGTTATGACGGAGCGTCAACACGCGTCATATCCAGGGGGAAGATTAATAACTTGTGAAATATTTTGACATCGCAGTTATTTACAGACTTAGTAAATGATATATTCCAATTTTGAGGAATGCGACAATGGCCAAAACTATTTGTGACTTGCCTTTGGCTACGTTTTGGTCCTCCTGTTAATTAGAATTCGTTATAAATACTGGCTGCCCACTCCTTTGGCTTCAAGGCTGACTAGTTACCGGAAACTATGTATCTGATTACAAGGAGATACTAGTCATTTTGTAACCAAATTATTTCGAGGCGGAAACGAGGAATTGCAGTGCTATAAAGTGGGTATTTGACACTTGGGTTGGGAGTAAATCTAGTATTTAATATTGCTGACCACATCACTCAGTATAATATTGCATATATTATATCATATAGTATGTTTTGATTAATAAATAATGATGACATGCATTCATATTTTATCCTATTTATTAGAAAAATAGGTGAATAAAGTAATCTGTTTTCTTTGTCCAAAGAAGGATTTTTTTTTTTTTAAATATCTAATATAATTACTCTTCCCCTTTTTTTATTTTATTTCATTTTCTTATTTATTTATTTTTTTGAAGTAATGAGAAGGTCCGGGAGGCGGTCAAAAAAATAGATCACAAATAGAAAAAAATATTTATTAGAAGGCGACGTTTCGACCCACTTTGCAGGTCTTCTCCAGGGCTGAATAAACAAGATACAAAAATAAAACAAAGGTAATAATCAGTTTCATCTTATAACATTTTAGAAATTCATCACTGTGTTCATTTTTCTCACTCAGTCTTTTTAATTATTAATTTTAATTCATTTACTGTGATACATTTGGTTTATTTTTATTCTTGTATCTTGTTTATTCAGCCCTGAAGAAGACCTGCAAATTGGGTCGAAATGTCGGTTCCTAATAAATAGTTTTTACTATTTGTGATCCATTCATCTCATTACTTCATCAAGTTTTAGGGTCAACTATTGCTTATTTAATATTTATTTTTTCCCTTTCTTATTTATGCTCTATTCTTATTTATTTATTTTCTCCTCATATTTTTTTTTTATTCTTAATATATTTACTATATTTATTTTTTCTCTGATACTAATATCCTTTTATTATCACTTTTATTCAACCCTCCCATCTAATGTCTTTCAATATTATTAATGTACGTACATAAACATTAACAAAGGCGTTGATAATCAACAAGTTTTACGCCTTATTCTTTTTAAAACAACTAACCAAAATTGACGTTCCATATGGAACAACAGGAAAACACCAGCTACAAAAAAAAATATATATTCCAAACAACAGATCAAGGATCTGGTCACTGTAAAATTTCAGAATAAACAAAATTGGTTTCTTTTTCCTTTAGGTTTTAAACTGGTGTAAACAGTAACAGAGAAACGAAAACTATTTTCATCCAATACTAATCGTTACAAAAAAAAACTTTAAATTACGGAGAAATATGAAAACATTGGACGTCGTTTTTTAAAAAGGCGTAAGCGGCATTTAGCAAACTTTACAGGAAAGACAATGAAACGATATTTCTCCAAATAACAATATATTTTTTTAAATTTTATTCTTTATCGTGTAGAGTAGGAGTTTATTTACCTGGAAAAATCTTTAAAATTACAATATATTTTTAAGGCTTCTAGCACTAGTAAAGCTCAGTGACGACTGGGAGTCCTTTTACATTTTTTTTTTCGATATATCTTGAGAGGGAATCGATAGAGATGGTGTTTACGTTCCATAATCGATTGAAATCTAAATATCGAATTTTTGGCGCTTAAGCCTTTTTCAAAAAACGAAGTCGAAATGTTTTTCGAGGAGATTAACAAATTACGTAAAAGCCCAAAATCTAGGTTAGAATTTTTTATTTGAATTTTAGTGTTATAGAATTTGGACATATTTTAAACTGATGTTTTAATTGAACTTCGTATTGTTTTTTCAGGTCCTTGAGAATTCCCTTAGCTTGAGAGAAAACGTCGAAATAAAAATGTTGTGGCAAGAAGTACAAGCTATTATTTTTAACTTTACGTATTTTTACGTATTACTGCGATTTCGATACGTTTCATGACCCCTAAAACACCATTATGGAAGTTTTGGAGATGTCTGATATATATATATATATATATATATATATATATATATATATATATATATATATATATATATATATATATATATATATACATATACATATATAGATTTTTTTTTTCATCCCCCGCTACATTTGAGCACCTTCAGCGGCCCCCTTTTGGTGAAATGAGCTGAAATTTGATATGCAGGACTTTCTTCCAGGCAGAACGATACCAATGGGTAAATTCTAATCAACATTTCGATATGTCTACCTGAAATTTCGGCGTTTTTAAAGTTTTGCGTATCTCTACAGCTCCACCATATTAGTTTATAAGGTTGAAAATTTGTATGTGAATTGAGTTGGTGTTCGGAAAGTATCTTTTGGAGGTCTCAACTTGGTTCCCCCACCCCCTGGGTTTTTCGATTTTTTAAAACCTTTAAAATCCCTCAAATATAAGTTAGCGGGCTCAAAACCCCTTTAAAAAGTATGGGTAAATTTCGGTATGTTAGGGAATTGTCTTTTAAGAAAAATATTTTTTCTTCAACTAGCAGATAATATGGTAGGGAACAAATCAAGAAAAAAATTTCAGTTATACCTAATTGTAATTTTTTGTTGAGATGTTCTTAATATAGCTCCAATATCAAAGTGATTCATTCTTAGAGAACTTCAAAAGTTTTAAATTAGTCTTTTATAAGAATTTTAAAAAGCTCCTTGAGTTCCACCTACATTAAAATGTAATGTAGTAAAGGACTACGTGTGTAGAATACCTCCGCATTGCGGACATCTAAGTGGAACACTGGCTTATCAAGTAGGCAATTTATTTATTATATAAATTTCCCTTTATGACAATATAGTAAAGATTAAAACTACATAAATTTCCCTTTCTGACAGATAGTAAAGATTAAAACTGACTTAAATGTATATTTCAACCAACATATATCACTTTTACTTTAAACAACAAAGCTTGGCCTGAATTTAGAATATATACCGTCCAAATAAAGCGAGATACATCTTAGACTGACATTCGATTAAAGAATAACATATTAAATAATTAAAGGAATAAAACTAATTTAAAACCCAACTCCAAAACTAATACAGTCTAATCCAACTCCAAAACTAATACAGTCTAATCCAACTCCAAAACTAATACAGTCTAATCCAACTCCAAAACTAATACAGTCTAATCCAAAACAAATACAGTCCAATCATTCAAAAATATAATAGACATCAGATTGATTTTTAAAAAACTACTGTTCTACACAAATCAAATTGATGCGAAAAAAGAAAATTTTTAGAATTTATTTATATAGCAGGGAATGAAAATAATATAATGAACTCAAAAGTTGAATCTGCTAATATTTCAAAACAATATTGGTAAATAATATGATATTATGGTATTTTAGTAAGTTAGGTGGGGGGGAGGGTTAATAATAAAAAGAGGGGGTAGTTGATTTCCAGGATTGCAGGCAGAGTGACATGACTGATATAGTAGAGGGTCCTCTCGCATTTTACAGTGAGTTTAATAGGCCTTAAAATTAATATCTTGAGTTATAGATTTGATAATGTAATTACTTAAATTAATATTTCTAATTATAAATAATCACAGGTCTCTAACCATAGCAATATTAATAACCCAAAGCCGCCGATGAATAAGAAAAGTAATTAGGGATTGATAAATTATTTGCCACTTCTATAATTTTGTTTTATTGAAAACTAGTATCGAATGTTATACATTCATCCTCAGTTCTAAAAACACACAAAAAAATTTAACTCTTAAATTTTAAATTTAATTTACTTTAAATCCATTTAAACCTTGGTGAGTACCAACATGTATTTGATTTCTTGTCTTCATTAAATTCATAATTCATAAATGTTTTATAATACTGATTTATATTAATCTAATTTAATATGTATAATAATACCAAACTATATTTTGAATTGCTTATTTTTGAATTGTTTGTGTGTTTTTAGAACTGAAGATGAATGTATATCATTCGAAACTAGTTTTCAATAAAACAAATTTATAGAAGTGGCAAATAATTTATCAATCCCAAATTAGATTGAACCTTCTATACCATCATGCGGATGTCAACTGAGGAAAAATAATGATTATTATCAAATTTTTAGAAGAGATTAAAGAAATGAATCAATAATTACAAGGTAATAAGCTCAGATTTCGTTATGACAAGTCTATATAATTCTTAGTATTTTTTTTTTCTACTGGATGTATGTTAATTAATTTTTAGATGAATATGATGGAAAATACCGAAAGCTACTGTTAATGATGAAGAAAAAAAGAAAAAAAAATCCGTGAGCAGTAGAACTCCGTCACTAAAGTCGTATTTTCCCGTTAAAAAAGATAAAAATGGAGGAGTAAGAAAAAAATTGAGACCCACAAAAGACAGTCCCCTAACATACCGAAATTTACATATAAAACGACAGTTTACCGAAAATGGCATCTCCAAATTTTCCATAATCGTGCTCTTAATTTAATTTCCTTTCGAATGCAACAGGTTTTGAGCTACCTACTCAACTTGGAGGGGCTTTAAAGGTGCGCAAATGTTTTAAAAAATCTGAAAACCCAGAGGGTTTGTGGGGGGCCAAGTCGAGACCCCCAAAGGATACTTCCAAGACACCAACTCAATTCACATACAAATTTTCAGCCCTATAAACTAATATGGTGGAGCTGTAGCGATGCGCAAAACTTAAAAAACGCCGAAATTTCAGGTAAACATACCCAAATTTTGACTGGAAATTACCCATTCTTTAATGGTATCGTTCTGCCTTGAAGAAAGCCCTACATACCGAATTTCAGCTTATATGACTCAAAGGGGGCCGCTGGAGGTGCTCAAATGTAGCGGGAAAAAAATATATATATAAATATATATCGAACATCTCCAATTTTTCCATAATCGTGCTCTAGGGGTTATGAAACGGATAGAAATCGCAGTCCCGCCGCTCACCGCCGACCTTCGACCCACTGCAATAGTCTATTTTTTTCGGGGAAAAAACGACTAAAAATGAGACTGATACAATGTTTTTATTCCTTTAATTAAATAATATAAAACAATCTGTTCATTAAAATATAACATACTGTATTAATAAAAAGACCTAACGAACCCGAAGGTTCGGTGCGGATCAAAACATTAAAACCTTTACATCCTTCAACTAAACGCTATCAAAACCCAAATCTCCTGAGGTCCAGTCTAACAAAAATATTCCAAATTAATTCTTAAGACGCAGGTATTCCCGCATTTACATTGTCTTTATTAACTTTTGAATTAATTTTTTTCAGGCATAACTAAAATAGAGATTTAAAATATTCAATATTCCTAATATATACATAACTAGATAGCGGATTTATAAGTATTTACATATTTCTTTCTAAGCCTTATACATCCTTCTTCAATATTTCATTTTACGTTTCATATAATTTAAAAGCAAATAAAGCATTTTTTATTTTACATATTTGTATATATTTGGAGGAGATATTACATATTATTGTCCATATTTAGATAACAACAAAGAAAATTCATATCAATTAAAATTAAAAAAAAAATTCCAGATGCATGGCATTTTAATTCCATTTTCCTTTAATAATTCCATAATGGCAAATGTTCTTTTCCCTATCTATTTTATTTTTACTGTACAGAATTTGTCATATTCCGTGTTTTGTTTGTTATTAAAATGCCAAAAATGAAAGCAACTGCAAAAGCCGTCGAAATATATTCGCGGATTTTCTAAAGAAATTTTTCGTGGATACGAAGTTGTTCTGTGATAGCTATGAGAAATGAAGTCGTATTTTAGGTTCGTTGACATCAATTTTACACCTATGCCATTGAAAATATCTAAGATTCTGACCGCCATTTTAGAAGAAATACTAGGCGAAACAAAAAACTAAAATACACCTTTATCTTTATTTTTTGAGTAGTTTTCAAAAATGTATTGAACATGATACGGAGGAACATGTAAAGAGGAAACGCCGATTTTTGAGCGAGCGCTCATGCCTTAAAACTGGATAAGACATAAATGGAAAAATCCAAACAAGAAGCCAAGAGTCTCAAAAAAAAAACAGAAAAATAATCAGCTGTCGATATTTCGCCAATTCAGGTACCATCAGGACAGAAGAAGAGAAAGAAAAAAAAAGAAAAAGAAAATAAAGAGAAAGAAGGAAAAAAAATTCACATCCAAAGTCAAAAAGTCACCAACCAGAGAAAGCACGCCACACCAGACACCCAGACACATACTGAGGGAAAAAGGGAGGTTACATGACAACAGCTAGGAAAAATTAAATTTCAAACACCTGATCATAAAAAAAGGACACACTCAAACTGGAAACCCAGAAATGTACAAAAGATCATACAAATAAAACAAATATTCAAGAAGAAGAAATCCAAAAAAATACAAGAGGAAAGGGAAAGCTAAAATGCACGAAAAAGGAAGCCCCTTATAAAGAAAACAGTGGATACACGGCTATTCCACAAAATATATTAATATGGAAGAGCATATTAACTTAAAACTAGACTAGTATACCCAAGCGAGAACTCTCGCATTAGATATCAATATCCTTCTTCTAATCCCTAATACATTAGAAGTAGGAAAACATATTCATTCGTGTAAACAATATAATATTACCAAAAAAGTTTATTTAACAAAAATAATCACACATTTTTGGTGAAGCTACATAGTTTGTAATGACTTTGTTTAAGTTACAGTTCATACTTAATAAGTAATTAGCTTATCCTACTGGAAAACATCTCTTCAATTTAGCAGTTATGCAATTAGATCTAGCTATAACATTTTATATGTATAGTATTCATATTTAGCAGTGCCATTTAGGGTTGGACATGGGAAACAATATATAATTTCCCACTCATTAAAAGTTTTTGTTAACAGACTCAAATTGATATAATGTTGCCATGACAACGGCACGTACGCAAGATGGCGTAGGGAATATGTGGTCTTATATCGTGCTTTATCGCGAAAAAGGTAGGTTTTAAGCTTTAAAACGCTGGACCAATACGCTCTATAGGAGCGTATATGATCTTGATGCCCACGTCAAAATCTTTAAAATCCAACTTATCCCGTCTCGATCCGCCGACTCTCAGTCGTCAAAGTTTTGAAACCTTCCTGTTTTTTTCATCACTTTTATTTAAGCCCTAGTAAGAATTTAAGAAATAAAATTGGAATTCGTCACATCTCCGTGAAATTCTATTTCTTTTGATACCTCGCACGTCAAAATCCATCGCTCCTGAGAGCCGGAAAAGGGATCTATACTACCGTAATAATATATTGTAGTGATTTTTTTGGGATTAATAATTACGTCATCTGAAAAATCTCTACGAGAGCTATAACGTTGGTCCTTTGCAATCTTGCGATATCTCGAAAGGTTTCTAAGATATTTCAACTCTTTCCAAACAACTAAAGTATTCGCCCGCTCCTCTATCCTCTGGAATTCCTTTCCTTCTAATATCCGCCATGCTTTTTCTCTATCTTCATTCAAATCTCTCCTTTTCCAACATCTTCTTTCTTTTCAAAATGGCGTCCGCTAATTATGAAATTGCAGTCTAAGATTAACATCTAAATCAGAAGTAAATAATAGTTTATAATGCACTAGTTTCAACTTTGCTAATCAGCCCCAGAATTTGGATACTGATGTTTTAAGTAAACTTGATTTCAGGTCCTTGAGAATTCCCTTAGCTTGAGAGAAAACATCGAAATAAAAATGCTGTGGCAAGAAGTACAAGCTATTGTTTTTTAGTCGTATTTCCCCCGAAAAAAATAGACTATTGCAGTGGGTCGAAGGTCGGCGGTGAGCGGCGGGACTGCGTTTTCTATCCGTTTCATAACCCCTAGAGCACCATTATGGAAGTTCTGGAGATGTCTGATTTGAGCACCTCCAACGGCCCCCTTTGGGTCGAATGTGCTGAAACTCGGTACGTAGGAATTTCTTCCAGGCAGAACGATACCGTTAAAGAATGGGTAAATTCCAGTCAAAATTTCGGTATGTTTACCTTAAATTTCGGCGTTTTTTAAGTTTTGCGCATCGCTACAGCTCCACCATATTAGTTTACAGGGCTGAAAATTTGTATGTGAATTGAGCTGGTGCTGGGGAAGTATCGTTTGGGGGTCTCGACTTAGTGCCCCCCCCCCCCATTTTCCGATTTTTTAAAACATTCGCGCACCTTTAAAACTCCTCCAAGTTGAGTTAGGGAGCTCAAAAATTGCATTGGAAAAGAAATTAAATTGCCTAAAAAACAAAAGAAGTTTCATCGAAATCGGACGGCTATTAGGAAAGATGTGGCTATTTCAACTGTTTCAATTCCTTGTTAGTCGTATTTTCCCCGAAAAAATAGACTATTACAGTGGGTCGAAGGTCGGCAGTGAGCGGCGGGACCGCGTTTTCTATCCGTTTCATAACCCCTAGAGCACGATTATGGAAAATTTGGAGATGTCTGATATATATTTATATATATAAGGTCAGCGGAGAGGCAGAACCATATAATAAAAATTACGTGTAAATTTCGGTATGTTTTTATTCCCCCGTTTTTATATATTTTTAACGTTAAAATACGACTTTAGTGACGGAGTTCTACTGCTCACGGATTTTGTTTTTCTTTTGCTTATTAATTTTTGGTTAACATTAATAATTCTTTTCAAGACAGGAATTTATATTGTTTGCTAATTATTTTATTGATAATATTGCAAACATTAATTGGTCTTAATTTTGTAATCTTATGGCCAGATATTGTTTCTGTTTTATTTGTTCCATTGTGTTATTATTAAGAGACCATGTCACGGAATAAAATTCTTCTTCTATGTTATTCTATATATGGGATACCCTTCGTTATTAGCATAAACGAAAAGAAAAAAAAAAGTAGATTAAAGTTATTACAATACTATGTCGATTAAAATATTATGTATTGATTTATCAAATTATTATTGTAGAGAATTATTATAGAAGATGCTGAAGAATGATGATAAAGATTGAAGAGGGTGTGGCAGGACCGAAGTTTGTCCTTGAGGAGGTCAGATGCGATCAATGGCTACACGCGCCAACCCACAATCCCCAACTTCTTCTCTCTCATGGCAACAGCCAGGTAGCTGGTACCAGTACAGGTAGAGGAAGAGCTAGGTCATCACCTCGTTTTATAATTCGAGCCGGCATACAAAAAGTCGATTTATTAATATATCAAGCTAAAACTTTTTGATGAGGTTAATGACACAAAGTCCATCAAAAATAGACCAGAGTCCCAGGAATAAATATCGATAATTGAGGGAGAGATAGTCTACCAAAAATAAAATCCAGTGCCGCCAACGGCACCTTCCTATCTACATCCGTTGTCGGGATACGATGTTTAAAAGATAACCAATAAAACCCTTTAAACATGTTGTAGGTAGTATTGTTCGTGTATTGTATTGTTTACATTCAACTGCCAACATTGGCTAGCTTCAATAGTTTCGAGATACCTGTTACTAACCCAATACCACTACCTAGACCAGCCCGTAGAGGAGCAAAACAGAGGTCTACGATGAAAAATGTGGGGTACAAACTTTTATTTTTAAAAGTTTTATATATATATATATATATATATATATATATATATATATATATATATATATATATATATATATATATAAAACAAGACTTTTTTGTTGTTGTTTTTTCCGCCTATAATTCCTAAACGGTGCATTCGATCAAAAAAGTTATAGTATAACAAATTAAAGAGCATTAAATTCCGCGTCGAATGAGTACCAGAACATTATAATTGGGTTAAGTCGTGCGGTCCAAGACAACGGTCATAAAATGGCGATTATGAGATAATAGCTTGGAAACTGATATAATAAAACATTATATGGAAAAGAACAAAAGGAGTTTTGCCATTAAAAAAATAATCGAGGAAGACGAAAAGAAAAAATAAGTTTTCTCCGCAAAACCTACGAGCACGAAAGGAACAGAATAAAAAAATCCAAAGTTCCTGGTTCGGAAGAAGCAGAAGAATTCTGAAGAAGTTCACGCACCAACTTTATAGGGCTATGAGGAATTGAAATTTCTGGATGATCAAAAGTAAGGAAAATAAAAAATAAACACTTCTTCACAAAGAGGTAAGCATTTCATTTATTTTAGTCATGTATTATGCTAAGAAGTTGGTCGGGGAGTCAATGAAGAACACACTAATACCTTTCACCAACGTTTCGGCTCAAGTTTTAGGCCATCTTCAGTGCAAAGAGGCGTACTAACAGTTAGTGGATCCCAAGACAGGGGGCAAAAAATAAAGTCATGTTTCATTCGGATTGAAAATAATTAAAAGATCAATCAATCGACCAGCAGGTTTTGAACTGTTGAAATTGAAAAAGAACGAGCTAAAGAAGTTTATTTTACCAAGCCCATTCATATTTTTACATCCTTGTACGAAGTAAATTGTAATCGCGAATATTTTCGGTTTTCAGATTTCGACGGAAATATCCATTTTGACTAGTTTCGTCGTGGCGTACGTACGTGCGTTCGTACCTATCTCGCATAATTCAAAAACGGTTTGCCGTAGAAAGTTAAAATTTTGTATTTAAGATTGTTGTAAAATCTAGTTGTGAACCTCCCTTTTTGGTCACTGCTTGATCACCGGAAGTGGTACTTTACTTGAAGGTCATAATTGATTTCCATCAAAAATTATATTAAAATACTATGAAAAACTTCTCAAATTTAGTATTTATAACTTATATATTGATTTAAATAACATATTAGATTTTCGTCTAAATTGGAAAACCGGAAGCGGTACTTTACTTGAAGGTCGTATTAGACTTTCATCAAAAATTATATTAAAATATAATGTAAAACATCTCAAATTTGGTAAATAGGACTTTTATATCGATATGAATGTATTTACTATCTTTTGGTTAAAATAGGTGAACCAAAAAGGGTACTTTACTTAAAGGTCATAATAAGCTTACATCAAAAATTATATTTAAATTAAATACATAAATCATATGTTTCGGTAATAAAGGTTACAAACGCAATTTGGTTTCCAATCCAATTAAACATTTTTATTACTTCTTTTAAGTGTTAGAATTGATTGTAAAATACTGGCTTTCCTCCCCATTTGTGTGTGTGTGTGTGTCAATAGATGGATATCGGGACGCCGAGTGTCGTTTTCGAGATACTGCAATCTTCGGAAACTAATAACCAAATCCAAGATAACTTTTTGAGTCACCGATTTATAGTTTAATAGGCGTACAAGGAAGCCATGTGTTGTCCACATCAGATATTTTCAGATAAAAAAATCTAGCAAAAAGTAATTTAAGTGGTCTAATATGGCCTGCACGGTTTTACAATCTATGAAGATCAACAGTTACACTACCCTGAGTCCGTATAATCAATTAATCATAAGCAACACATGTTTAAATTGTCTCTATAAATTTATGGAATTAAAGGAATTATTTAAAATAACAATTAGATTTCTGTTTCTTTCATTACAATCTTAATTTCTACGACCAAATTAGGCATAAGATTATACTTCTGATATTTTACATTTCTGATTGCTTATTGCAATTTAACATAGTAACTGTATTAATTAGTTATATCGATTGTATAGTCGAAAATTTATAATTTTTTATTTTTGTTGGATAAATGGCAATTTTAGTTTACAGTGAATAGGATGCACAAATGGAATATTTTACTGATCCTGAGAGGTGAGGTTCTAGAATAATGTTTTTCATTATTTACCGAGGGGAGGGGAGGAGGGAGGGGAGAGGGGAAGTAATTTGCGTCCTTTTACCTAAAATCCAAGTAACGTCCGTCCTCAAAGGATAGCTGGCTTTGTTGAACATGGTTGAACCGACTGAAAAAGGTGGGAGAGTAGCGAATAGAGCTGACATTTGGGTTCGAACCATCGGCTTTTACCATTTCAGTCGAACCTCTATATATCGAACATGAAGATTCCTTGAGAAAAAAAATCGATATATGGAAATTTCGATATATAGAAAGATAGAAATTTTTCACACTTTACAGGCTAAAAACAATTACAGCTATTCTTTAGGGTTAAAGAAGTACTAAAGGCGATTTTTAGGGTTAACGATGTAACAAAGACAATTTTTTAGGGTTAAATAAAAACGAAACTGAACGATCAAAAGGACTTGTTTCGAAAACTGTACAAATTACATCTGTGATTGCAGATTTTTTTAAAAATGCACGTTTATAATATAGTAAGCACACGTAATAAAAATATGCAAACATACATAAAAATTAATTTAATTTTGTTATCGCGCAAGAGAGCTTTTAAAGTAGATTTGTATACATTTCATCACCGTCGTTATGTTTATGAGCAATGTTCACAACAAGAAAGGCTAAGCTAAACTGTATTTAAAATGAAAATTTCATTCTATGCTGGGAAAAAGATTCAGAGAATTTAGGTACTCCTGTGCTTCTTCTGAAACAAGATCTTCCCTGAATTTCCATTGCTTTACAAACCACAGGAACATTTTTTTTTCTTATTTAATTATTGCTAACTGCTATGTACGTAAACTAAGGGCTCTTTTTGATAACTATTACATATTATATTTTTATAAATTGGAATTTTTTGATCTATATACAGACAGACATTTTATTCGATATATAGAATATTTTTTTCGTAATAAAAATTCAATCAGTTGACATCTCCATTAGCCCAATCATAAATGTATTCCCATCTATAACAGAAAAATCTGGTGCGGTGCGCGCATCACACAACTGTCCCTTACCGCCCTATTATAATTATCTTTTTAATATAATTCTAAAGGGTTCACATAAACAATACTTGAAATAAACTCAGCAGCATTCAATTCTTCTCCCACTTAAGTACAATAAAATAGTTTTTAAAACAATTTTAGTACAACAATTCTGTACACTACCTATATATTTTAACTTTGTCAAGTTGCAAATATATTTTAAAAGTTGCTGGTTTAGTTTCTATGGAAACATTTTCATTCCATTAAATAATGTGAAAGTAGAAATTATTAAGTTAATTTCCGTTTTTGTATTCTTAAATTACTTTATTACAGAGCCTATTGTTTACAACAGATTGGCGGATTGGTGGGAGGAGGTTCGGTCGCATCTATCTCCTTTCGGATGCGCTCGGTTATCCATCTACTTTATGCTCCTCATAAAATACACTCTATCTTTGCTAATACTTGTCCGATTTTTATGATTTTTTTTTTTTTGATATTTTAATAACCTTTCATATAATTCTGTACATAATTAACTATAAATTGCATACTTTTTAAGCCATGCGAAAATATAAAATATTCTTTTCTTCATAACTTTTTTTCCTGCATTTTCTAGGTGATTTACTACATAAATGAAAAGTTAAAGGCCTTTATGAAGAATAATTTTGGCAAGTTTCATCAAAATCGTTAGAGCCGTTTTTGAGAAAAATGTAAAAAAGTGTAGAATCCATGATATAATAGCTATTTCCGGTTAGTCCGATGCGCTGTATCTTTGCTGATACTGGTCCGATTTTGATGATTATTTTATTTATTTTTAGATGATTTAATTATCTTTCATAAAAGTCTATAGATAAATTACCGTAAAATGCATACTTTTTAAGCTATGCGCAAATAAAATATTCTTTTCATCATAACTCTTTTCCCTGCAATTCCTCGGTGATTTACTTCATAAATGAGAAGTTAAAGACCTTTATGAAGAATAATTTTGGCAAGTTTCATGAAAATCGTTAGAGCCGTTTTCGAGAAAATTGTAAAAAAGTGTAATATCCCTAATATAATAATAGCTATTTCCGGTTAGTCAGATGCGCTGTATCTTTGCTAATACTCGTCCGATTTTGATGATTCTTTTATTGTTTTTTAGATAATATAATTATCTTCCATACAAGTTCATACCATAAATTGCACGCTTTTGAAGTTATGCGTAAATAAAATATTCCTTTCATCATAACTTTTTTCCCTGCAATTCCTCGGTGATGTACCATATATATGAAAAGTTAAAGGTCTTTATGAAGAATAATTTAGGCAAGTTTCATGAAAATCGTTAGAGCCGTTTTCGAGAAAATTATAAAAATGTGTAAAATCGATTATATAAAGTGGCACTTCCGGTTAGTCGATTTTGACGAAAATGTTGCTATAACATCACATGCATATGCTAACCTTAAATATGTAATTTCAGTATCGTACAGCTTTCCGTTTTTGAGCTAGACTGATCATATACACACAGACCATTTTTGCGAGACTTGGTCATTTGGACTAAGGGGACCTTAAAACAGGTATTTCCGTTGAAAACTCGAATTCGAAAATTTTCACGATCGCAATACTCCCCCTTACTATATACTTCGTATATAGGTAAGGGAAAGTAAAAACCAATTACTCACCGGCATTACTGAAAAAACCCTGACCATTAAACCGTTTACCTATAAACATCCTACCTACCTTTCGTTCATTGTTAGTTCAATGCGAGAAGAAACCAGTACAAACTTTTCTGTTAGATATAATGCATTTAAACCATGGTTCTTGTACTAATTAAATTCATAAATGTTTTATAATACTGATTTATATTATATCCAATTTAATATTTATAATACCAAACTATATTTTGAATTTTTTGTGTATTTTTAGAACTGAAGATGAATGTATAAAATTCGAAACTAGTTTTCAATAAAACAAATTTATAGAAGTGGCAAATAATTTATCAATCATTAATAAAAATTCAAGGTTCCTAAAAAAGGTTCGATATGTACATATTTTCTACTGTGTTATTTCTTAGTAAAGCTGTTAGCACAGAAAATTAGAAAGCATGACGTGAAGGAGGGAAAAACAGCAGATGGTGTGACGCAATATGGCAATATGTGTACAGCACCTAAGAAATACCTTATTCATTTCGTGAAACAATCGTATATTGTCTGGTACAGCTCAGTACAATCGGACTAGAATATTTTCAATAATAATATTATACGCTAAACAGGATCCATTGAGAAAGCTGAAACCGTAGTATGAATGAACCGGCTGGTCCATTCATAAATACAGTTCTAGCAGATCAACATAGAGGGCGCGGTTTGGCACACAAATATTTACGCGCGGGTCGTCTCGAGTTTCCCCGCCATTTTTCTTATCCGGTTTTCCTTCGACGGCTAGTTTATAGAGGTCGCTGCCTACGAGGAAATTCCCGACACCTGGCTCAGATGGATCGATAAACACCTTGTCAGAACCCTGAGCCAAGAACCACCAACACAAACTAAATACTGATCAAACAAGAGTACAAAAAGAGTAAATTGGTTTGACTATGGAAAACATATATTTTTCCTTAAAAAATAAAGTTCCTTGATAAAATTAAAAAATTGTTCAAATTAATACAAATATTAACTATTAACTAGTTTTCAAAGAATTTTGAACCCAGAAAATTTCTCCTACCAAATAGCATTTAAGCCATTGATTCATAAACTCATTTATCAAGTAACTTGACTATTAAAATTGATTATTTTTATTTAATTAATTTGCAAGCTTAGGGTCTTCCAAATTATTTTATTGTGCACGAGCATAGGGTCAATCCTATCCTAAAGTCATACGAGACCGTTTCGACATTTGACATTTTCAATCGTTTTTCATTTATATAATTATTTTTGTTGTTGTTTTGCATGTATATAAAAAAAGAGAAAGGGTTATTTTGAGTTATGAAATGGTTGAGCCACCGGAAAAGAGAAATAAGAGATGTATTAGAGAGTAATATAAGATCTACAGCAAAAAAAAAGAACAGATAAATTAATAAAGATAAAAATAAAGAACAAATAAATTAATAAATAAAACGAAAATAAAAAATAAAAAATAAAAAGAACAGATAAATTAATAAAGATAAAAATAAAGAACAAATAAGGGTAATGTAGCGATAATTATAATGTGTTTAGAGCTAGAATGAAAGGGGAAAAAAATGTTATGTTTATTATGTATAATATTATTGTATGTCTAGCTATAGATTGATTAGCATGCTGTTAGTATTTAGTGTATGTGATTAGTATTTAGCAACCCAAGGTATTTGGGTAATATTTCTGTAAATAAAGCATTTCTCTCTCTCATTTGACTCTAGAATATAGTCCAATTTTGAAACATTTTTATCAATTTGTCTCTTTTTATATTTTATCTGCTATTCTTGAATCGACTCATCTCCTCTTTCATTGGCGACGTGGTTTAGACCGGTTGAGATTAAAGATGAAAAATGCCGACTATGGGACGGGGTTGGCCTTATTCTGATATACAATGAAATAATTTTGAAGATCCTAAGCTGGCAAATTAATTAAATAAATCACCGCTAGTCTTCAAATCCTATAACTAAAATCGATTATTTTTAGAAAAACGACCTTCGAAGGACCTCTATCATCGATGGGAGGTCCATTCCGTCCTTAGCTATTTTTAGCATCTTTTGCTGTTGTTTTGTATGTTTAATTTCTGTTTTTTTTTTTTTTTTGTTGATCAGTTTATTTAAATATAAACTTCCCTAGTTATGTTAAATGCCTTCTCCTTCAGTATGTGTGTAGATGTCTTGAAGAGAGTTAGTGCTTGCAGTTGATGTGAGCAATAGGCAAAAGGAGAAAAACAGAGAAAATAATAAAATAAAATACGGCTATTTAAAATATGCTATTAATATCAATACTTTTGAGTGTGATACATTGTCATTCATTAGGTAGGAGAAGAGAAGAATTAGCCTTGGCTCACCTTGTTGCATATGAATCAATGAAATTAATCACCTTATCTATGCCTACGACAATCGACAAATTATATAATTGTCAATTATAATTACCAATTTAAATTATTAATTTAAATAAAATGAGTATGTTAAACCTTATTCGTTTTATTTAATATTTAATTACTCGGACGCTTTTTATTTTCATCTATGAAGTAAAAAAAATTACTTTTTTCCTCGAAATCAAAAATTTTCAATGGCGTTTTACGTTTTAGACATGAAGGAACAAATATGATTTCGTGCCTGTCTTTCTTGTTCCCCAAATGAAGGTGCTATGAAGGACATAACACCTACTACCGTTAATCCGAATCTGATGAAATTTTAAGGAATTGTATAAAATTAAAACAGCTTTTGGTGTTTAGGGAGGGAGGGTCCCGCTACGAAAAGCCACTGTTTTTAACAATCTCCGAGTTCATACCCGTTGAAGCTATTAGGCCTAGAAAGCCTATTAGGAATGTCGTGAGGAAGAGTGGGTCAGGTAAGGGGGAGGAGGAGGGTTGCTCTACAAATAATACTACTTTTGGCGAGGATAGAGGTCCTTCGAGAGGTCCTTATTTCAAAAATAGTCGGTTTTAACATTGATACAGGCTCCGCAATTCCCTGTTGTGTAACCTCCTAAATTCTCCAGTAGACTCATCCTTTTTCGGACCAAATATTTTACGCAATACCTTATTCTCGAAGACCTTAAGGCGTTGTTCGTCCTTCAAGATTAGCGGCCATGTTTCACACCCGTACAGTACTGTAGGCAAGGTAATAGTTTTGTATATTCTCACTTTTAAGTTTGTGGACAAAATACGTGACCTAAGTAACTAAGTAAAAGTAAGTTAATTAATGTTGAGCCTATAGGTAAACGTCCGAGGGGTAGACCGAAACGTAGGTGGGATGATTGTGTTAAGGGTGATCTAATGGATTTGGGTTTTGGACGCTAGTCGATGGACCGAGGTTTGTAGACAGCGATTGGTGGTATCGGCTAAGCCTTTTATTATTATATTTATTTTTCTCAGGGGCTACGCGGGGCCCCTACGAGATTCGGAACCTAGGGCAGTCGCCTACGTTGCCTATAATAGATTAATCAGGCCCTGCCTGTCTGTCGGCATGTCCAAGTTATTATAAAATCGTTTGCAAAAAGAGTTTGTTAGTCGACTGTTGGAAGGAGCAATTCAGTGTACAAGGTTTTAGCTGTCACATACCAAGATGCTTTTGATAATAGTTGTAATATTTTTGATGGGAAAATTTTAAGTAGGTCTTTTACAGTTTTAGTTTTGAATATTTGGAATAAAGTGGCTAGAGCAGTTAGAGCTGTTTTTCTAAGCTCTTCGAATCTTCCGTTTTATTCTAACATGCGGGCCCCATCAAGTGTAATTTAAAATCATTTTTGAATAATCAATGACCGTAGACGTTAATGAAGAAATGAGTAAATACTATTTATTAGGAACCGATGTTTCGACTCAGTTTGCAGATCTTCTTCAGGACTGAATAAACAGGATACAAAAATAAAAATAAAACAATGGTATATGCAATGAATGAATTAATAATAAAAAGACTGTGAGAAAAATAGAAAAAAAAAATCATTTTTCTCACAAAGTCTTTTTAATTATTAATTCATTCACTCTGTATATACCATTACTTTATTTTAATTTTTGTATCCTGTTTATTCAGTCCTGAAGAAGATCTGCAAACTGAGTCGAAACGTCGGTTCCTTAGTTTTTACTGTTTGTGTTCCACTTTTTGACCGCTTCCCGAACCATCTCACTCCTTCATAAAATAATTTTTGTATTTTATAAATTCATTGCACATTGTCATGGTTAATTTTTTTTTTTTTTATGCAATAAGGATTCTTTAACCAAAATTAATTAACGTTGGTTCATGTACGAAAGTGACTGACCATGATTTATAAATTTATTTATTTATTTATTATTATTATTATTATTTATTATTTATTTATAAATTAATTTAATATGTATAATAATACCAAACTATATTTTGAACTGCTTATTTTTGAATTTTTTATGTGTTTTTAGAACTGAAGATGAATATATAACATTCGAAACTAATTTTCAAATTTATAGAAGTGGCAAATAATTTATCAGTCCCTAATAAGATTTAAATATTACAACTTCCAAGTATTAGGTTAGTAAGACATACTTTATATCGCGTTTGTTTTATTTTATCGATGACGTTTCCGACTATTTTATTCCTCATTGTCGAACAGATTATAATAGAAATTTATAGTTAAATTACAAATTTATAGAAGCTATAAGTTGTCGAATATTACTTTCATCGAAACAAGTTTATTCAATAAATTAAATTATTGAATTTAATTTCCCCAATTAGATTGAACCTTCTATACCATCATGCGGATGTCAACTGACCAATCAGATTGAACCTTCTATACCATCATGCGGATGTCAACTGATTTAATATAATCTTCCAAACAAATATCGCGATTTTTCCTAAAATGCCACATAGCATGTTCATCCAGTTAGCTCTTCAACTGTGTTAAACATTATTCAAAGAGTAACAATTTTTCCTGTTTGACACGTGACTTTATTCAGTCTCTTCATATTATCACTGTAAAATAACCAAAATTCACACCTTAATATTAATTTTCCTATTAATCTTTCAGCATGATTAGAACAGTGCTCCCATGAGAAGATTGGAACACATTAAGGCAAGTCACGCAGCGGAATAAAGAAACGCCAAATCGCTTCTCGGAAAGTTTTATACAGCAAGTTGAGTATCTACTCGCGTGGGAAACGGTCAAAGGAAACTTATACACGGCTAAGCACAAACTAGAGTTTTATATGAGAGAAAAAAAAGAAGAAAGAAAAAAAAAATATATATATATAAACATGCAGAACAAAGTGATGAATTTGCAAAGGAATAGCAGAATAAACAATTATTTTAGGTATTCATAATGTTATTTAGCATGCTAAATGCAGCTGTAAGCACTATCATATCTTTATTTCTAGATTAATTTTAATTTTAATTTTTTAATGAACTAATTTACTTTAGTTGTCAATCATTACTAAATCATTGAAACAAACTAAGGCAAGCAAACAATTAGCCACGTGATACCTCGACACCTTGTAACTTCAAGCATACACCTGTAACAAACATACACCACAAAACAATATGGCGGCCATTTAGCAGAGAGACACTGCATTTAGCACACGATGAGGTTTCTTAAACTGAACCTGTTATTCGACTGGTTTTCTATTGTGATATTCAGCATGCTATTGTTGAAACTCCACGAATAGCAAGATTTAGCATATGGAAAGTGAGAGATTATGAGGACCATTATTGTTTTTGGAAAATTACGATTATCAAAATAAATCATACCAATGAACAGTAAAAAAAAAAAAAAATTAGTGCCTATGAAAGAAATATTTGTATCCAGTAAAAAAAAAAAAATAGGTCTATTTCTTTGCCGGTTACACTAGCAATATTTCCCTGCATATCTTCTTCCAACCTATCAAAACCCAATTCTTTCAAAGGCGGATCAGACAAAATCTTTTCATCTACGTTTCGATCGAGTTCTTGAGGACGTTTTATCCATAGGTTCCTGTTGTGTAGTGAATTATCTTCTGTTATAAGATTATTCAAAGATAGCAATAATATAAAGAAATTCGTCAAGCAAGTAGTGAAAAAAGGATCTAGGACACTTGAAAATGGACTAAATCAGAGGTGTCCAACCCAAGGAACGCGTGCAACAATGTGATACGGGGTTTGGAATCGGCACGCGGCTTTTTAATTAATTTTTTTTTCTGGGATTTGATTATGTTTTTGTGCTGCGATTATCTCTTGAGATCTTGTATTTTTTTACTTTCGTTTTATAGGGTTTCAACCTCCGATACCTGTGCACCATATCGGTTAACCTGCTGCAATAGCCGAAAAACGTGTTTTTCAAGATGCTGTTGAACAAAAAAGCCGTAACAATTTTGATGAAACTTTCCAAAAATATTCTCCTTAAAGCCTTTTTAATTTTCGTATATAGTACGCCCGCGAGAAAAAGCAGGACAAAAAATTAATGAAGGAAAGAAAAGTATATTTGCGTATAACTCAAAAAAGTACACTGCTGGATTATGCCTAAAATCATTTGAAAGGTAATTAAATTATCTACAAAAAAATAATCTAGATCAGCTAAGATACAGCATATTGGACTTTGAAGCCATGTTTTATAAAGAATTTATCAAGTATTCTTTGCAAGTTCCCATAGAAACCCTTTCAGTTTTCTTTAGTTTCTGGAATAACTCGAAAACTATACATCTCATGGAACATTCCAGATGCTCATTTAAAATATAATTAAATCAACGTAGTTTTTTTTTTTTTTAATGCGTAAGCGGCATTTAGCAAACTTTATGGAAACACATTAAACGAATTTTTCCCAAATAACAATATTTTATTTTTTATCGTATACAATAGGAGTTAATTTACCTTCCAAAACTTTTATAATTACAATATATTTTTAAGGCTTCTAGCACTGGTTAAGGCCAGAGTGACGACTGGTGCTTACGTCATCAATATTCAATTTTTAGACCATTTCCAATTTTTACTTTCCCTTACCTATATACGAAATGGGAAGTATTGCGATCGTGAAAATTTTCGAATTCGAGTTTTCAACGGAAATACATGTTTTAAGGTCCCCTGAGTCCAAATGACCAAGTCTCGCAAAATAGTCTGTGTGTCTGGGTGTATGTGATCAGTCTAGCTCAAAAATGGAAAGCTGTACAATACTGAAATTATGTATTTAAGGTTGGCACACGCATGTGATGTTATAGGAACATTTTCGTCAAAATCGACTAACCGGAAGTGCCATTTTATATAATCGATTTTACACTTTTTTACAATTTTCTCGAAAAAAGCTCTAACGATTTTGATGAAACTTGCCTAAATTATTCTTCATAAAGACCTTTAACTTTTCCTATAGGTGGTACATCACCGAGGAATTGCAGGGAAAAAAGTTATGATGAAAATAATATTTTATTTGCATATAGCTTAAAAAGTATGCATTTTACAGAGAAAAAATCTGGTGCGGTGCGCACATCACACAACTTTCCCTTACCGTCCTATAATAATTATCTTTTTAATATAATTTTAAAGAGTTCACATAAACAATACTTGAAATAAACTCAGCAGCATTCACATCTTCTCCCACTTAAGTACAATAAAACAGTTTTTTAAACAATTTTATTACAACAATTCTGTACACTACCTATATATATTTCAATTTCGTCAAGTTGCAAATATATTTTAAAAGTTTTGGTTCAGTTTTCATGAAAATATTTTCTTTCCATTAAATAATATGAAAGTAGAAATTATTAAGTCAATTTCCGCTTTTTTATTCTTAAATTACTTTATTACAGAGTGTTGTTTATAACATATTGGTGGGAGAAGGTTCGGTCGCATCTGTCTCCTTTCAGATGCGCTCGGTTATCCATCTAGGGTCTTGTGCTCCTCATAAAATACGCCGTATCTTTGCTAATACTGGTCCGATTTTGATGATTCTTTTTTTTTTTTTTTTAGAAAATGTAATTATCTTTGATACACTTCTATACATAATTTAATATAAATTGCATGCTTTTGAAGTTAAGCGCAAATAAAATATTCTTTTCATCAAAACTTTTTTCGCTGCATTTCCTCGGTGATGTACTACATAAATGAAAAGTTAAAAGCCTTTAAGAAGAGATTAGGCAAGTTTCGTCAAAATCGTTGGAGTTGTTTACGAGAAAATTGTCAAATCCCTGATATAATAGCTACATCCGGTTAGACCGATAAGCTTTATCTTTGCTAATACTGGTCCGATTTTGATGATTCTTTTATTGTTTTTTTTAGATAATTTAATTATCTTTCATACAATTCTATACATAATTTAATATAAATTGCATTCTTTTTAAGTTATGCGCAAATAAAATATTCTTTTCATTATAACTTTTTTCCCTCCATTTTCTCATATACTATATACATGAAAAGGGCTGTAAGGAGAAGACATTAGACAAGTTTTATCAAAATCGTTAGGGCCGTTTTCGAGAAAAATGTAAAAAAGTTGTAAAATCTAAGAAATAATAGCTAATACCGATTAGTCCGATGCGCTGTATCTTTGCTAATACTGGTCCGATTTTGATTATTCTTTTATTGTTTTTTAGATAATTTAAATACCTTTCAAACAGTTCCATTCATAATTTACCGTAAAATGCATACTTTTTAAGCTTTTCGCAAATAAAATATTCTTTTCATCATAACTTTTTTTCCTGCAATTCCTCGGTGATTTACTAAATAAATTAAAAGTTAAGGACCTTTAAGAAGAAGAATTTAGACAAGTTTCATCAAAATCGTTAGATCCGTTTTCGAGAAAATTGTAAAAAAGTGTAAAATCGATTATATAAAGTGGCACTTCCGGTTAGTCAATTTTGACGAAAATGTTGCTGTAACATCACAGCCATATACCTACCTTAAATACGTAATTTGAGTATCGTACAACTTTTCGTTTTTGAGCTAGACTGTTCACAGACACACAGACTCACAGACCATTTTGCGAGACATGGTCATTTGGACTCAGGGGACCTTAAAAAGTGTATTTCTGTCGAAAATTCGAATTCGAAAATTTTCACGATCGTAATACTTCCCCTTACTATATGCTTCGTATATAGGTAAGGGAAATTAATATGTACAGAATTGTATGGAAGGTAATTAAATTATCTAAAAAAATATGATAGAATCATCAAAATCGGACCAGTATTAGCAAAGATATTTTATGAGGAGCATAAAATAGATGGATAACCGAGCGCATTCGAAAGGAGATGGATGCGATCGAACCTTCTCTCACCAATCCGCCAATCTGTTGTAAACAATATGCTCTGTAACAAAGTAATTTAAGAATACAAAAGCGGAAATTAACTTAATAATTTCTACTTCCACGTTATTTAATGGGAAAAAAATATTTCCATGGAAACTAAACCAGAAACTTCTAAAATATATTTGCAACTTGACAAAGTTAAAATATATACGTAGTGTACATAATTCTTCTACTTGTTTAAAAAACTGTTTTATTGTACTTGAGTGGCAGAAGAAGTGAATGCTGGTGAGTTTATTAAGCAGTGTTTATGTGAACACTTTAAAATTATATTAAAAAGTTAATTATTATAGGGAAAGTTGTGATGCTCGCACCGCACCAGATTTTTTTCTCGATATATCGTGAGTGGGTATCCATTGAGATGGTGTTTACGTCCCATAATCAATTGAAAACTAAATTTCGATTTTTTGGCGCTTGAGCCTTTATCAAAAAACGACGTCGGAATGATCTAGCTAAGCACTGTTAAAAAAAAAAAAAAAATTAAACAGACTAATGTTAACGGAAGATACAGAGAGCAGACGATTATTGTATTGGATTTGAACCAATAGCGGTAAAGAACCTCTTGTGAGTGGACGTATCTGACATATAGCATTTGTTAAATGTTATTTAATTTGAAAAATAACAGATGTAAAAATATTTTCTTCTTTCCAAATTCTAATAAAATACCAAACAGTTGAAACTTGGACGATTGAAACTGTTAAATGTAACTGGCGATTGAAACTGCTAAATGTAACTGGCGATTGAAACTGTTAAATGTAACTGGCGATTGAAACTGTTAAATGTAACTGGCGATTGAAACTGTTAAATGTAACTGGCGCGAGTTGGAAAAGTATTTATGTTTCCTTGTAATTAATCAAATTTTTGTTGCTTTCAATTTCATTTTTTTCTCTGAAAAATTCCTCCTTTTTTTGCTTAATTTGTTTAATTTTCTTACATTCCTTGTAATAATTAAAAAAAAAAAATTATGAGAAATTACCTATTTTTACCATTCAAATTACCTTTTCTTTTAATCAACTATTCCAAATTATCAACAATATTTCGCATAATCTATCCTTTAACTAACATTTATTACACTTTTTTATCGATACTGCATGTAATGTCGCATTTCTATCTTCTCTTATACTTACCTGACAAAAATAATCTAAATAAAAGAAAGCAAAAAAAATTAAAATAAATAAATTGGGTATAATTGATAGATTCCAAAAATTAAGCCTTAAGTCTCTCAAATGCCCGTAAATAACTAGTCAACGCTTCGCCAATTCAGCCATCATCAGGATAGAAAAAGATCATATAAATCCAGACCAAAAATATCAAATCTCACATCAACAATCCAAAGAGGGCTCATCAACCAGAGACTTCCATGTCAACACATACTGGAAGAAACGCGAGGTAGCATAGAAGAAGCTGAGAAAGTTTATATTCGAACAGTTGATCAGCAAAAACAGAAAATACACATACCAAACAACCTAAAATATTTTGTCTTAAAATTATCAGATTTATATAAAAATGATTGAGGAGCGGAGTAGCTCAGTGGTAAGGCACTGTGCCACCATGCTCCCGGTCCCGGGTTCGAGACCGGCTGTAGCAGATAATTATTTATTCTGTTCGGGGTACAACCATTGGCTTAGAAACAGTACGGTCCTTTCCAAGTAATAAACCCAAGACCCTCCATGGGTTGTAGTGTTTTTTTTTTTATATAAAAAGGATTAAAGTAGCTATATTTCTCTTTTTTTTTTCAGCATAATTTTTTACGGCGGTTCTTTAGGTATGTTTACACGAGCGAGTTTTTTCACTCTCGAGAGTAAAACTCGTAAGTGCAAAGACCTATGAGAGTTCGAGGGTGAGCTCGATAGTGGTAAGAACTATCGGTAGTCCCGATACTATCGTAGCTAAACTATCGGTAGTCTCGATACTATCGTAGCTAAACTATCGGTATTCTCGATACTATCGTAGCTAAACTATCGGTAGTCCCGATACTATCGTAGCTAAACTATCGGTAGTCCCGATACTATCGTAGCTAAACTATCGGTAGTCTCGATACTATCGTAGCTAAACTATCGGTAGTCCCGATACTATCGCAGCTAAACTATCGGTAGTCCCGATACTATCGTAGCTAAACTATCGGTAGTCCCGATACTATCGTAGCTAAACTATCGGTAGTCCCGATACTATCGTAGCTAAACTATCGGTAGTTCCGATACTACCGTAGCTAAACTATCGGTAGTTCCGATACTATCGTAGCTAAACTATCGGTAGTCCCGATACTATCGTAGCTAAACTATCGGTAGTCCCGATACTATCGTAGCTAAACTATCGGTAGTCCCGATACTATCGTAGCTAAACTATCGGTAGTCCCGATACTATCGTAGCTAAACTATCGGTAGTCCCGATACTATCGTAGCTAAACTATCGGTAGTCCCGATACTATCGTAGCTAAACTATCGGTAGTCCCGATACTATCGTAGCTAAACTATCGGTAGTCCCGATACTATCGTAGCTAAACTATCGGTATTTCCTATACTATTGCAGCTAAACTATCGGTAGTCCCTATACTATCGCAGCTAAACTATCGGTAGTCCCTATACTATCGTAGCTAAACTATCTACAGTTTTTTTTTTTTTTTCAAATAATAATTTCATTATAATGAACATAAGTTTGATGCTCTGCCAAAATATACCGGTCTCTTTATTAAAAATACACTTTTCAACTTTATAGATACGACTAAATATTCTTAATAGAAATAAAAGAAAAAGCCTTTTAAAAAAACTTTCTCATATATCGATAGTTTTCAAAATTGTAAAGTCGGTTTTTCCACAACAGATTTAGATTTTTTTTTATCTTCTGGGTTTTTTAAGGATGAGAAAGTGTTTTTTTTCGGCCTTTATCTATTGCTAAATACGTTAACTATTATTATCTTATTAGAAACTAAAAATTAGAATGATTAAAAAAACACATCTTGAGTTTTTATAATTAATTTATTTTACACGTATTTACCAAATTTGCAGAATAATAAGACAATGACTTATTGTTACGTCAAGTTAGAGGCCTACGTTCTAATATTAAGACTGAATAAAAATATTCAATGAATAATGTGTTTAAAGCTGAATGGCAACAATTTTGAACTAATAACTTTGGATCTTTTTTTATTGAATGTTCATTTTTGATTTATATTGTTTTGTGTTTGCTTGTAATTATTAATTTGAACCGATCTTTCAACTAGAATAACTAATTTAAGTAATATTAAATATATTGAATTGAAGTAATATAAAACTGTTTTAAAAACAATGGATAAACCTTGAGTACATTTATCATTTATCCCATCTTAATCCTAGGGCTTAATTTTGGCTATATTAATGGAAAAATAAGAATTAAACGTTCAGAGTTAAAGTTGGTGGATTTAGGAGAAAATTTAGATAAGATTAGGAGAAAATACATGACAGACCTGGCAAGACTGTTTTTAAAACAATTGGATAGGGATAGGAAAACATAAATATTTTTAGAAATTCATTTATCAGTTATTCATTGACTTTTTCAAACCTTTTATTCAAGAATCTTAGGTGTGTTTTATCAATATATAACGTTGATGTCAAATATTTTCGTGAAAGAACTAAGTAAAAATATACTTATATAGCTAAGACTTATTTTATTGAAAAGCTCACCCTCGAACTCTCAGAGGCCTTTACACTTGCGAGTTTTACTCCCTAGAGTATATCATCCCATCCGCTCTCGAGAGCGAAAAATTCGTTCGTGTCCCTGCGTGTGTTGAGCTGTTCTTTGAAATGATCAGCTGCCTTTATTGACCATGCAGTCTTAGGTCTTAATTTCTGCGATCTTGTCCTTTTCTGTTCTAATGAAGCCTGAATTGGCGAAACGTTGAATGGACAGTTATTTACTGGTATTTGAAATTGAAAAGCACTATTAGGGATTTGAGTACATTTTTGGTTGCTTGGTACTTGTAATTTTAATATATCTGATTTCTGTCGATCAGCTGTTTTTAATATAAGCTTTTCCAGCTGTCGTTAAGTTACCTACTTTTTCCTTTTAGTATGTGTGTAGTTGTCTTGGAGTGAGGCACTGTCTCTAGTTGATGTGTCTTTTTTTGGACTGTTGATGTGAGATGTGCTGCATCTTGTCAGCATATATTTGATCTTATTTTTGCCCTCCTGATGAAGCCTGTATTGGAGAAACGGTGACTCGTTAAATGTTTACCGGTATTTGGGATTGAAATACCTAAGGCTATGTTTTAGTAATCTTATATATAAATCCTACAAAAAAAAAAATCTATTTTCCTATATCTCAGTAGACCATTATTACTTAGTAATTAATTAATTCAAATAAAATTATTTGCTGCGTTTTAAAAAATTAAAACATTTTTGTATTCATAAAAAATATCCTACTCAATAATAAAGTTCATTTTCCAACTCAAATCCGTTAGTGTCATTAAACTATAAACGATGTAACTGATATTGTCTTGTTTTAACCATAAGTAGTAATTCATAATCCAATTATTTTCTATTTTTTTATCTTTAATAATTATTTGTTTCCAACTATGTATTTTGTTTATTTATTTAAAATGATTCGAAACATTGAACATCTTGAACTAATCGGAATGCATGTAAGAACAGGTTTCCTAAACCATTAATAATAAAACAGAACAACTTTATTAACTAAAAAAAAAAAAATTATTTAACCTAGGCAATCAGCTACTAATTAATTTTGTTCATAAACTTGAACTGTTTTCTAAAAACTGGAGATACGATAAAAATTGTTTTCTAGGAATATATTTTCTTTCTTCTAGATTTTTATGGAAAGGGAATTGAAAAACTAGTTCACGGAAAGTTTTCATAAAAGTCAAAGAAGATATATTTATTAGTCCATAAACGTTTATTACATTCATTAATGTTTTATTAATATGATGCAGAATAAATTTATATTTCATGTGAAAAAAACACCATAAAAGTTGAGATAAGGATTATATAATAATAAACTAAAATGAATCACTATGGCTATTATCTATTTACTTTAAGAAAGATAAAGAAAAAATAAATACATACTAAATAATTAAATAATAAATTGCACTTATTTTAAAAGAAATTTGGAAGAATAAAAACATTTAAAAAAATTAAAATAAGAATTTTTAGGTATTAATAACAGAAGCTCTACAATGCCCAAAATACAATAATTTTTTCAAAATTAAACGTTTAAAATTGCTAAACTGTCCTTTAGTCAAAGTCCATTGCACAACAAAAATGAAAATTTGTACAATTCCTTTAAAAGCTCTTCAATTGAGTAGTTAGATGTTTTTCGTCAGAATAATATTAAATGACAGTTTTCAAAGAGTGTATAGGTTATGAAATGAACATCATATCAATAAGCTCGATAATAAATATTCAATGTATTAGTAAACAAATATTAATAAAAAGTACATCAAACATTGTTTTTCATATAAATATATTAATAGATATAATATAAATATAGATATAATAAATATAAATGATATGAAAAGAGCACAACATATAATCGATACACAGCATAACCTTCAGATCACCTGATCAGATAACCACAAACTTTCTATAAACTTTCCTCTATTATTGTCAACAATTAGTAAAAAAAATCAATGTTAGGTAAGTTAATAAATAAAATAATGATTTATTAAACATATTATATGCTAAGATAGTGTTAATTCAAATAAACTTATAAACATCTAAAATATAAAACTAAAGGAATAGACAGGTTTATTGATCCAGATGTCTCTGACACTTTTTTTCTGTTTATTCATAAAGAATATATAATACTTACATAAGAGATGGGGAAAGGGATTCAGTATATTTAGAAATATACAAAATTTATTATGTACATAATATGCACAACTGAACATGTTAAGCCTTTAAAACTTAACAATATGGAATGAAAAACTAGGTCAACATATCTCGACACCATTTTTCATATGGAATACATATTTAATCATTGAATATGACATGCAAGTTATAAAGTAATGCACTTTAACACTATCACTTGTTAATTAACACTTTTATTTATCACCACTGGGATTAAGATTATATGATAAGAAAGTTGTTTAAAAAACACTAATAAAAAGTAATGAATCAAAGGTTTTAAATTAAAACTACTTACGTGAATTATATTTAGTGTCAAATCCTTTTCAAACGATATAAAAACGTATTTTTTTTTCTCTTTAAAATAACACAGAATAGAAACTTAAAGAAAGAAAGAAAAATAAACACAAACACAACACTTTTACAACAATTATATTTATACAAAGTCCTCTGATATATATATATATATACGATGGTAAAATTATATTTTTTTTATTATTATTACAAACACAAAAAAAACTTTGGGGCGATATATTATCTCAGAACATTTCAGTGTTCTCGATAACCACTCAGATATTTGTACGGTCGACCGTGCTGAAAGAAAGGTACGAAAGACGAAACCGTTCTCATGAAACTCAGACTGTTCAAATCGTTTTTCATAAAACTCACTATGGCGATATGTAAATAATCCGAACCACAAGAAATCATATAAATTGTGTATAAATTTATTTTTGAGAATTGACAAAGAAAATAAATTTGAACTAAGGGGAAACCCTAAAGCGACTGCTAGGACCGTCGCAACACACTGGCACCAATGCGCAGGGCCTTACAGCTGAGCGATCACGTGACCGGTTTCTACTCTCTAAACCAAAAACATATGCTACAATGGCTGACTTATTCCCCCTACGAAGGGGGAAAAAAAAAAACGAAAACTAATAAATCCACGTACATTTAAAAAATTAACTAAAAAAAAAACAAACATTCCCCTATTTAAAAAAATAACAATAACTATAATATATTACTAATGTTACAAAGAGTATAATCAAGAAAGCATTTGCAGACTTTATCGATTGCTCACCTGATATACTGCAGTCAGATTTGGGAGCTTACCATGTTGTAGGTATTCTGTGTTTGGTGTCCCAATTTGATGTTTTGTAGCAAGGAATGCTTTGTCTGTTTTTATTTAATTGTTTAAAATTATCTTTTCATTTCATAATTTCATTGTATAATTGTTATTTTAAACTCTCTATTACCTGTCATGTTTGAAAGTTCTTCACAATCTACTATGGTGAAATCCAGTATACGAAGAATAAAAAAAAATAAATAAAATAAAAAAAATCAAGTATCATAGGATACATTATTATAGAAAGAAAATATACCATTATATTCCCATACAATTTTTATATAATAAATATTTGGAATTATTATTACTAATCTGTACAACGTACATTAATAATTACCATAATTTTAATAAAATAATTGCATGCTTATGTCCAATATAAACGATAATTAAATCATATAATTAGAATTTAAAAAAAAGGTTAAATATTACTTTTTAAAAAATATTTTTCACCTGTCACCATCATGTATGTGCCTAAGATTGCATAAGCGAATTTTCTTTTCTTTTTTATTCAATTTATTCTTATATTACAAAAATTATATTATCCAATATTTCCATAATAAACGATTATATTAATTTATAAAATTATTTGTTTTCATATATAAATTGGATGGTAATATGCTTAAGACTGAGGAACCATTCAATTTTTTTTTCTTAAATCAATATTTTTATCTACTTATTATTAGTGTATACTTAATTATATAATAACATTTAAAACATAACAATTAATTTTAAAAACAAATACTATAAAATTGAAAATTGATCAGATGAAGCGTCATCCATCTGAAAAAAAATCCTTTTCAAAATAAAAAAATATTTTTATTTTTAAAATATAATATATATTTCTTAAAAAAAAAAAATTAATATTTTATCAAGTTATAACTGAGCGTAATGCATAATTGGTTTTAAAATATTATCACAATTTAATAAACAATTATTATTAAACAAAATTAACAAGAATAATATCAGTAAAAATGAGAAAAAAAAAATCTGTGTGTTTAAACTAATTATGCATAAAGCGTTGTAGATAAGACATTAATTTATACAAAAAATCAAAACACTTTTGATTTTGAATGGAAATTTTGCAAATGGACGATTCACTCTGTAATCACCTTCTTATAATTTTATATTTGTTTTCAAAACTAATTCTATTAATATTATTATCATTTATGTAATAAAATATGAATGTTGGCCATTTTCAAATATGGCGCTACATTGACAACTGTGCTAAAATAAATAAATGCAATTATTTTCAATATTTCAGTAACCAATTTTTGTGAAGCCAAATATTAAGAAATTTAAAATCTAAATGCCTTCACGCGTGATAATAAATAAACATTAAATCATTTAGTGAATGCACCTAATGACAGCTAGTTAAAGCCATATATACACACAAAATCAATAATACAGATTTAATTAAATTTTAATGTTAATTAGTTTTAAATATTTACCATTTACTATATACCTACTTAAATGTCTTTTTTATTTCTTCTAAAGTCTTAATCAATTGATAAAATTTATAAGGATTTGAAAGCAAAAACTAGCAGAAAAAAATGGACTAACGACTGAAGTGTGATGAAGATATTTGTATCTATTAATATAATTTAAAATATAGAATAAATATTGTTCAGATTTTTAAAGTGATCATAATAATAATTTAATAATTAATTTGAAATTAATGTCTTTATGAATTCATTGTATTTCTAGTGCAAGAGAAGCATAATTTACCAAAGTCGTAACATCGTTATAAATATTGATATACGAGTTGTATTTGCACCGTTTGGCTACAGCACTGAGCTGAAATAAAAATTCAATATGGCTTCTACAATATTTTTTTTAATTTTTAAATAGAAACTTATACCCATTTTTGATTTAAAATTAAGGAATTTGAATTTCCAAGAATTTGCATTCATAAGAATGTGATACGACAAAGTTCGAGTTCCGTATGAACAGTATATTTTTCTTATCTCAAGGCTATTTTGTTATACAATCAGATAAACCCACACGGGTCACGCCCAGTTTCAATTTTTTGTGGGTCTAGAACAGAGTCTAAAGTTGATAAGTGAATCTGACCACGTCATATCTCCAAAAATATTATAATTTCTTGAAAAATAAATAGAAGTGTTTTTAAATTAAAAAAAAAAACTTTTATGTTTGTCATTTATTTACAAAAACCAACCAATAAATCAATTTTAATAATAAAATGTGTTTCAAAATGTGATCTTCAACTCTTCCAACCAATCAATTTAAAAATATACATATAAAACAGGAACCGATTGTTCAGAAAAAAAAATTCTCACATATGGTTTGGTTTTTAAATAATTGATAGTAACAAAAGTTTGTAAACTACAAAGAAATTTGCTTGGATTTGTTTTTAGAGAATTTTTGAAATGGGTGATGACATAGACGTCGTATTTTTGAAAAAGGCCTAACTGCCATTTAGCAAACTTTACAGGAAAAACATGAAACGATTTTTCCCCAATATTGCAATATATTTTTTTTTTAATTTTATTCTTTATTGTATAAAGTAGGAGTTTATTGAGTTGGAAAAACGTTTATAATTAGAATATATTTTTAAGACTTCTAGCACTGGTTAAGAACAGAGTGACGACCGAGAGTCGTTAGTATTTGCTGCTTACGTAATAAACAGTCGATGTTTAGACAATTTCCAATATTTTTTTCGATATATCGTGAGCGGTAATCGATAGAGGCGGTGTTTAGGTCCCATAATAAGTCGAAAACTAAATTTTGAATTTTTAGCACTTAAGCCTTTTTCAAAAACCGAATTCGATATAATATGAGCATAATTAGATTAAAAAATATCTGATGTGGACAACACATGACTTCCTTGTACGCTTATTAAACTATAAATCGGGGCCTAAAAAGTGATCCTGAATTTGGTTACTAGTTTTCGAAGATTGCAGTATCTCAAAAACGACACTCGGCCTCGCGACATCCATCTATTGACACACACACACAAAAATGGGGAGAAAATCAGTATTTTACACTCAATTTTAACACTTAAAACAAGTAATAAAAATGTTTAATTGGATTGGAAACCAAATTGCGTTTGGAATCTTAATTACCGAAACATATGATTTCTGTATTTGATTTAAATATAATTTTTTATGTAAGCTTTAAGACCTTCAAGTAAAGTACCCTTTTCGGCTCACCAATTTTAACCAAAATATAGTAAATACATTCATATCGATATAAAAGTCCTATTTACCAAATTTTAGATAATTTACATTATATTTTAATATAATTTTTGATGAAAATCCATAATGACCTTCAAGTAAAGTACCACTTCCGGTGATCAAGCAGTGACCAAAAAGGAAGGTCCACAACTAGATTTTACAACAACCCTAAATACAAAATAACAACTTTCTACAGCTAACCGTTTTTGAGTTATGCGAGATACGAACGTAGGGACGTACGTACAGACGTCACGACGAAACTAGTCAAAATGGATTCAGGGATGGTCAAAATGGATATTTCCGTTGAAATCTGAAAACCGAAAATTTTCGCGATTACAATACTTCCTTTACTGCGTACAAGAAAGTAAAAAGAATAATGAAAAATCCAATAAATTAATTTTATAAGAAATAAAGAAAAGCATAGATGTTTTAATTTTTTTTTTCACCACATTATATAACTACCATTAAGTTAGTATTTTATTTATTAACAATTGTTTGGACTCTTCAACCACTTGGGTTATTTTGCCCAGTACTAAGCTTACAAACATTCGGAAATTTGAAAAACTTCATATAAAATTGTACAGAAAATAAGATACGATTATAAAAAAAAAAAAAAAAAAAAGACTAAGGTTGTATTTTCACTAAAATACAAAATTGAAAACATCAAAATGGCGGGAGTGGGAAAAATATAGTTCAGACACCCAAAGGACACTTCTCTAACGCCAATTCAATTCACATACAAATTTCAACTCTCTAAGTAATTTTGGGGGGAGGGGCTGTAGAGGTGAGCCAAAACCAATCAATGTCATAATAGTGGCAAAAATCACCACTTATATGATATTGTTCTGCCTAGAAAGGCATCATACATTGTGGAAGTGCCCAAATTTATGGAGGAATAGGCTAGGATTTTCATGTAAATACATATTGATTTTTGATTAAGATACAACCAGGTATCAAATAATTTTTTCATTATTTGGCACATTTGAGATCAATTTAAATTTACATTCTAGTTTGTTACGAAAGTTCTTGTGCATAAACACAACACTTAATTCCAACTCTCATAATTATCCTATAAGAATATTTTGGTTCCTACTACTTATGCCAATGTTTACTTTGACTAATCCTTTGATTCCTTGTGAGTTGAGTTGACTTGATGGGAGTCATTTACATTTTTAAAACGCAGGTGCAATGTCGAAAGAAAAAATCATGATTCGCGGTCTTTTGAGACATTACTGGAAAAAAGATTTAACCGCAAAGGCAGCCGCCGAAGAAATTTGTGCCATAGAAGGAGAGTCAATTATCCATCCAAATACTGCCGCACAACCCAGATCAGGTCGTTGATGATGACGTTCTTCTTGAATGTGTGAACCAGGACCCACATGTAACTACTTCTGATTTATCGACCGTAGTAGGGACTCGAACCTTTACTGTGAACAGCTAGACAGAGTTTATGCAGTTTTGAGTGCAAAGTACTCCGCTTTGGTCAACAGGGACCAAGCCATTTTGCAACACGATAATACCGCTGTACATCGTTCTCGTAAGTTTCCTTTCGAAACTTTTTTCCAGTCAAAAAGTAAAGTAAAGTCGTTTTCTTTCAGTAAGTAACAAGTTCCCAAGAGATTTCTTCGTGTATCTTGACAACATTAGAACTGTCAATGTCACTAGATAAAGCATTTCAAATCAACGGTTTCGACATTAGATATATCTTATTCTCCTGCTGCAGACTTGTTAAGCTCAAAAATGGAGAGGAAAAAAAAGTTTTATTTTAGTTTGATTTTACACTAAATTTTAACACTAAAAACAAGTAATAAAATTGTTTAATTGAGTGGGGAAAAATCGCGTTTGTAATCTTTATCACCGAACCCTATGTTCTCTGTATTTAATTTTAATATAATTTTTGATGTAAGTTTATTATGACGTACAAGTAAAGTACCCCTTCCGGCTTATCAATTTTAACCAAAATCTATGATATTATTTATATATATATATATATATATATATATATATATATATATATATATATATATATATATATATATATATATATTAAAGTGTTATTTAACAAATTTGGGACATTTTACATGATATTTTAAGATGATTTTTGATGAAAGTTTATTATGACCTTCAAGTAAAATGCCGCTTCAGGTTTCCCAATTAGGACCAAAATCTAGTATGTTATTTAAATCAATATATAAGTCATAAATACTAAATTTGAGAAGTTTTTCATAATATTTTAATATAATTTTTGATGGAATTTTAACTTTCAACGGCTAACCGTTTTTGATTTATACCATAGACGCACAGGCGTCAAGGCGAAACTAGTCAAAATGGATTCAGGGATGGTCAAAATGGATGTTTCCATTAAAATCTGTAAACCGAAAATTTAGCGATACTTCCTTTACTTCGTACAAGGAAGTAAAAACCACTCTCGAATTTTTGGAATATATATATCGGAGAAACAAATACCTCATCAAACCACCATAAGAAAAATTATCCGCAAGATGTACACCAGGAAACACTTGAAAAAATTCCAGTGAATGTCAAGGAATGACCTATTTGGGTTTCAGTTGACGAGTCGAATCCTGTTGAAGGCCGGTGTATTGCAAACATCATCGTTGGTACACTCTGCCCAAATTCCTCTTCGAAGCCATTTCTTCTAAATTGCCAAGAATTGGAAAAATGCTACCATGCGGTTTTTTAACGACGCCATGAATCTTCTTGGTCTAAAATGTGTCCTACTTCAAAAAGTGTTCTAGTTTTTGTCAGGCGACGCTCCGCAAATAATTAAAGCAGGGAAGTTCATAAAAGTATTTTATCCTAAAATGCTTCTTGTTAAATATCTTGAGCACCTATTCCATCCTGTTTCTCAAGTTATTCGTTGTGAATTCTCCGATGTAGATTTGTTTATTTCATCTGTTAAACAGACTTTTTTTAAAGCTCCAAATTGAGTGCAAATTTTCAAGGAAAATTAGCCTCAACTGAGGTTGCCTCCTCGGAAAGTAGTAACGAGGAGCGGAACTTGGTTGGAGGCCAATGGGTAAGTACTACAACAACAACTTTGACAAAATGGAAGACGTTGTTTCAAAGCTAGATGAGGATTCAGCCGCAGCCATATTTCAAGTTCAGAAAATGTTGGAAAATCCGATTTAGAAAAAAATCTGACTTTCATCATCAACAATTGCGCTTTCGCCGTACTCACTATCACGTAATTTAAATTACAGAGCGTGCTTCTATTAAAAAAGATATAGACGCGTCGGTACTGAGGTCCGATCAGTATAGTTTTACGTTAAAAAATTTAAAAATGCATTAACTATTCAACTGTCTTCCTGATAATGAGCAGATCGTGTTTTCAAATGTATAAATTATATAATATTATTATATTTACATAATTATCATATTCTTTATATATTTGTTTTAAAATTTATACATATGAATGTATATAATTGGCATTTTTAATTACATGAAAATCCTAGCCCAAGACATAAGGCATCCCCAAAATCGTGTTCTATTGGTCAGGAAACGGATAAAAAAAAGTAACCCCGATGACCTTCGATACAGTGCAATAGTCTATTTCGGGAAAATACGATAACAAACAAATTCATATTGATCAATACAAATTAAAATTATGTGAATAAAAAAAAGGACACAACAGATAACAAAGGTTACAGTGTAGTTTATAACCGAAACCGATAGAGCATATTGTCGACCCCTTAATGCGTAAGTACCAAATGAAAATAAGCCTAGGCATATGAAAAAAAAAAATCGATGAGCAGCAGAACTCCGTCCCTAAAGTCGTATTTTCACTAAAAATTTTTTTTTTAAAAATGGAGAAGTGAGAAAAAAAAGCTGAAACCCATAAAAGAGAGTTCCCTAAAATACCGAACTTTACCATACCTTTATTATATTGTTCTGCCTCTCCGCTGAACTACGATACAGAAAATCTTTCATACCGAATTTCAGCTCATTTGACCCAACGGGGGCCGCTGGAGTTGAAATAGCTATATCTTTGCTAATACTGGTCCGATTTCGATGAAACTTCCTTTTGTTTTAAAGGTAATTTAATTTTCTTACAAATGCAACAGGTTTCGAGCCCTGGATTTGAAGGGGTTTTAGAGATGCGTAAATATTTAAAAAAATTGAAAAACCCGGGAAGGTGGGGGAACCAAATTGAGACCCCCAAAAGATATTTTCCTAATACCAGCTCAATTCAAATACAAATTTTCAACCCTGTAAACTAATTTGGTGGAGCTGTAGATATGTGCAAAAGTTTAAAAAGGTCGAAATTTCAGGTAAACATACCGACATTTTTACTGGAATTCATCCATTTTTTAATAGTATTGTTCTGCTTAGAAGAAAATCCTACATACCGAATTTCAGCTCATTTGACCCAAAGGGGGCCGCTGGAGGTGCTCAAATGTAGCTTGGAAAAAAACAGTCAGGGTGACCTCCCCCTTCATTAAGGTTACCCACTTTATAGAGGCTGAGTGTGCCCCCTCTCTCCGAAGCGTCTTCCAACCCAGCCGAATTCGAACCGGGGCACGGAATAAGAGGTCTATTTACAGGATGACAGTTGGTGCGATAGTTGCAGCTACGTAAGAAACTTTTGCAGCTACTACTATCCAGTAAACTGAATGACAGTTGTCGTAATGACAGCATTTACGGTGAAGGTTGTCACCTCGAGGTTTGACCCGATAGTTGACAGTATATGTCGCGGCAGTGGCAGTTACGGTTGCGTTTAGTGCCACAGTGTCGCACCCTATCTACCAATCTACCAATTAACCTAAACTTGCGTTATCTCGAAAACGGTAGGTTTTAAGGCTTTAAAAAGCTGGACCAATATGATCCAGTGGATCATATATGATCTTAATGCCCGCGTCAAAATCTTTAAAATGCAACGTATCCCGTCTCGATCCGCCGACTCTCAGTCGTCAAAGTATTGAAACCTTCCAGCTTTTTCATCACTTTTATTTAAGCCCTAATAAGAATTTAACAATCGAAATTAGGATTCGTCACTTCTCTATGAAATTCTATTTCTTTTGATACCTCGCACGTCAAAATCCATCGCTCCTGAGAGCCGGAAAAGGGATCTATACTACCGTAATAATCACTACTATATATTACTAGTATACCCGAGCGAGAACTCTCGCATTAGATATCTTGATGAATTCGAAATATAAGCGATTTTAGGGAAACATATTTATTCGTATTAATAATATAATATTATCAACAAATTTATTTAACACACACATTTGGTGAAGCTTTATAATAGTTTATAATGACCATGTTAATGTAATAGTTAATACTTAATAAGTAATTAGCTTGACCTACTGGAAAGTACCCCCTCAGTTTAAAAGTTAAGCAATAAGACTCAGCTATATTACTTTCTGTTTGTAGTATTCTATCATTCATGGAAAACTAAAAACAACATTTTAACAGAATAATTTAAAGCTAATTAAAAAGTTTTTGTATACACTCAACTTGCTTTTACATGTATATAGTTGCCATGACAACGGCACGTATGCCAGATGGCATAGGACCCGTGCGCCCATATAACGTGCGTTATCTCAAAAACAGTAGATTTTTGGGCCTTAAAACGCTGGACCAATACGCTCCACGGGAGCGTATATGCTCTTGATGCCCGCGTCAAAATCTTTAAAACCCAGCTTATCCCGTCTCGATCCGCCGATTCTCAGTGGTCAAAGTTTTGAAACCTTCCAGTTTTTTCGTAACTTTTATTTAAGCCCTTGTAAGATTTTAAGAAACAAAATTGGAATTCGTCACCTCTCTGTGAAATTCCCTTTCTTTTGATACCTCACTCGTCAAAATCCATCGCTCCTGAGAGCCGGAAAAGGGATCTATACTACCGTAATAATATATAGTACTGACTAGTATACCCGAGCGAGAACTCTCGCATTAGGTATCTTCTAATCCCTAATTCTAAGTATAAGCGATATTAGGGAAACATATTGATCGTGTAAACAATATAATAATACCAAAAAAGTTCATGTAACATTAAGATTTGGTGAAGCTACATAGTTTGTAATGACTATGTTGAAGTTACAGTTCATACTTAATAAGTAATTAGCTTACCCCACTGGAAAACATCTCTTCAATTTAGCAGTTAGGCAATTAGATTCAACTATAACATTTTCTATGTGTAGTATTCAAACATAGCAGTGCCCTTTAGGGTTGAACATGGGAAACAGTATTTAATTTCTCACTCATTAAAAGTTTTTGTAAACAGACTCAAATTGATATATAGTTGCCATGACAACGGCACGTACGCAAGATTGCACCAGGCCCAGTGCAGACCTATGTCGTGCGTTATCTCAAAAACGGTAGGTTTTTAAGCTTTAAAACGCGGGACCAATACGCTCCATAGGAGCGTATATGATCTTGATGCCCGCGTCAAAATCTTTAAAACCCAACTTATCCCGTCTCGATCCGCCGATTCTCAGTCGTCCAATCTTTGAAACCTCCCAGTTTTTTCATCACTTTTATTTAAGCCCTAATAAGAATTTAACAATCGAAATTAGGATTCGTCACTTCTCTATGAAATTCCCTTTCTTTTGATACCTCACTCGTCAAAATCCATCGCTCCTGAGAGCCGGAAAAGGGATCTATACTACCGTAATAATATATAGTAGTGACTAGTATACCCGAGTGAGAACTCTCGCATTAGATATCAATCCTAATACATTAGAAGTATAAGCGATATTAGGAAAATATATTTATTCGTGTAAACAGTATAATATTACCAAAAAAGTTTATTTAACATACACATTTCGTGACGCTACATGGTTTGTAATGAATATGTTGAAGTTAAAGCGCATACTTAATAAGTAATTAGCTTACCCCTCTGGAAAATCTTTTCAATTCAGCCATTAGGCAATTAGATTCAACTATACCATTTTCTATGTGTAGTATTCATATTTAACAGTGCCCTTTAGGGTTTGACATGGGAAACAGTATATAATTTCCCACTCATTAAAAGTTTTTGTAAACAGACTCAAATTGATATAAAGTTGCTATGACAACGCCACGTACGCAAGATGGCGTAGGGCCCGTGCGGACCTATATCGTGCATTATCTCAAAAACGGTAGGTTTTAAGGCTTTAAAATGCTGGACCAGTATGATCCAAAGGATCATACATGGTTTTGATGCCCGCGTCAAAATTTTTAAAAACCAACTTATCCCGTCTCGATCCGCTGACTCTAAGTCGTCAAATTTGTGAAACCTCCCAGTTTTTTCACCACTTTTATTTAAGCCCTAGTAAGAATTTAAGAAACGAAATTGGAATTCGTCACTTCGTATGAAATTCCCTTTCTTTTGATACCTCATTCGTCAAAATCCATCGCTCCTGAGAGCCGGAAAAGGGATCTATACTATCGTAATAATATGTTGTAGTGATTAGGGATTAAAGGCTAATTCATTACCGCATAGATATTTCGGTTTAATAGGAAATATGTAAAATGACATAGCAGTACCAAATGGTTCTAATCTACTAGTCACGAGGGCAGATAAATTGAGAAAATATCATGAGCTTTACGAGAGAACTAAATCACGTACATAGTGTTATCAGTACAATAATCATATGATCTAAGGATCTTGGCCTTGACCCACAAAAAAATCAATTGTGCTAGAAACTTGCAGAACTGTACGGACATTTTTGAACGAATAAATTAAGCTTCAGCCTCTACATTCAGTTGAATAGATTTCCGGAAGCGGATGTTAATCTATACTTCTGAAAAGAATAAAGGTGCGGTTACACCGAATACGGACTTGGACTGGACTGGGGTCCGGAAGCGAATCCATATCGTGTATTTAATAGGAGACTGGAGTCAAGTCAAATCAAATGCATTCCAAGTATAAGCTAATTATATTGGAGAACCATTTTTCTTCGTATAATATTAGCATGAAAGTTTATTTAACAAAAACATTTGGTAAAGCAGCATAGTTTATAATGATCATGTTGAAGTAACAGTTTACTTAATAAGTAATTAGTAATCCCTTCAGTTTAACAGCTAATCAAGAAGACTCAGCTATACCATTTTCTATATAACCTCCTCAATCATTCATAGAAACCTAAAAATAACAATTTAACAGATTAATTTAAAACTTATTAAAAAGTTTTTATATACAGACTCAACTTGTTTTTAATGTATAAAGTTGCCATGACAACGGCACGTACGCAAGATGGCACCGGGCCCCGTGCGGACCTATATCGTGCGTTATCTCGAAAACGGTAGGTTTTAAGGCTTTAAAAAGCTGGACCAATATGATCAAGTGGATCATGTGTGATCATGATGCCCGCGTCAAAATCATTAAAACCCAACTTATCCCGTCTCGATCCGCCGACTCTCAGTCGTCAAAGTTTTGAAACCTTCCAGCTTTTTCATCACTTTTATTTAAGCCCTTGTAAGATTTTAAGAAACAAAATTGGAATTCGTCACATCTCCGTGAAATTCTCTTTCTTTTGATACCTCATTCATCAAAATCCATCGCTCCTGAGAGCCGGAAAAGGGATCTATACTAACGTAATAATATATAGTAGTGACTAGTATACCCGAGCGAGAACTCTCGCATTAGATATCAATACTTCTTCTAATCCCTAATATATTAGAAATATAAACATATTTATTCGTGTAAACAATATAATATTACCAAAAAAGTTTATTTAACATACACATTTGGTGACGCTACATGGTTTGTAATGAATATGTTGAAGTTAAAGCGCATACTTAATAAGTAATTAGCTTACCCCACTGGAAAATCTTTTCAATTCAGCCATTAGGCAATTAGATTCAACTATACCATTTTCTATGTGTAGTATTAATATTTAACAGTGCCCTTTAGGGTTGGACATGGGAAACAATATATAATTTCCCACTCATTAAAAGTTTTTGTTAACAGACTCAAATTGATATAAAGTTGCCATGACAACGTCACGTACGCAAGATGGCATGAGGCCCGTGCGGACCTATATCGTGCGTTATCTCAAAAACGGTAGGTTTTAAGGCTTTAAAATGCTCGACCAGTATGGTCCAAGGGACCATACTTGATTTTGATGCCCGCGTCAAAATCTTTAAAAAACAACTTATCCCGTCTCGATCCGCCGACTCTCAGTCGTCAAATTTGTGAAACCTTCCAGTTTTTTCACCACTTTTATTTAAGCCCTAGTAAGAATTTAAGAAACGAAATTGGAATTCGTCACTTCTTTATGAAAATCCTTTTCTTTTGATACCTCACTCGTCAAAATCCATCGCTCCTGAGAGCCGGAAAAGGGATCTATACTATCGTAATAATATACAGTAGTGACTAGTATACCCGAGCGAGAACTCTCGCATTAGATATCAATACTTCTTCTAATCCCTAATATATTAGAAATATAAACATATTTATTCGTGTAAACAATATAATATTACCAAAAAAGTTTATTTAACACACAAATTTGATGAAGCTACATAGTTTGTAATGACTATGTTGAAGTTGCAGTTCATAATTTATTAGTAATTAGCTTACCCCACTGGAAAACATCTCTTCAATTTAACAATCAGGCAATTAGATCCAGCTATAACATTTTCTATGTGTAGTATTCATATATAACAGTGCCTTTTAGGGCTGGACATGGGGAACAATATATAATTTCCCACTCATTAAAAGTGTTTGTAAACAGACTCAAATTGATATAAAGTTGTCATGACAACGCCACGTACGCAAGATGGCGTAGGGAATATGTGATCTTATATCGTGCGTTATCTCGAAAACTGTAGGTTTTTAAGCTTTAAAACGCTGGACCAATACGCTCCATAGGAGCATATGTGATCTTGATGCCCGCGTCAAAATCTTTAAAAACCAACTTATCCCGTCTCGATCCGCTGACTCTCAGTCGTCAAATTTGTGAAACCTCCCAGTTTTTTCACCACTTTTATTTAAGCCCTAGTAAGAATTTAAGAAACGAAATTGGAATTCGTCACTTCTTTATGAAATTCCCTTTCTTTTGATACCTCATTCGTCAAAATCCATCGCTCCTGAGAGCCGGAAAAGGGATCTATACTATCGTAATAATATATAGTAGTGATTAGGGATTAAAGGCTAATTCATTACCGCATAGATATTTCGGTTTAATAGGAAATATGTAAAATGACATAGCAGTACCAAATGGTTCTAATCTACTAGTCACGAGGGCAGATAAATTGAGAAAATATCATGAGCTTTACGAGAGAACTAAATCACGTAGATAGTGTTATCAGTACAATAATCATATGATCTAAGGATCTTGGCCTTGACACACAAAAAAATCAATTGTGCTAGAAACTTGCAGAACTGTACGGACATTTTTGAACGAATAAATTAAGCTTCAGCCTCTACATTCAATTGAATAGATTTCCGGAAGCGGATGTTAATCTATACTTCTGAAAAGAATAAAGGTGCGGTTACACCGAATACGGACTTGACTGGACTGGGGTCCGGAAGCGAATCCATATCGTGTATTTAATAGGAGACCGGAGTCAAGTCCAGTCCGAATTCGTTGTCACCGCACCTTTCATAACAATAATAATAAGGACTGAAGAACCTGAAGGTTGGATGCCGATAACATCACCAACCTTAAAAGTCGGACCTAATCCTCAGTTAACGAAGTCAGCCACAGTAATACTTAGTGGTAAAGAATAACATTATTTACAGAATGGTATTTCAGAGACTATTACTTCTATTGGCACCTGCCTTAACTCTAACACATATAGATACAGCTACAGACTGCTGGCCTGGCTCAACTCCACTACTCATTGCTTATATCTTAGTATCAGGTCTTTTATCTGTAAGTAAAGTTGTGGGGATAGGAAAGGAAAGACAACGGAATAAGGTGGAGGCATCTAGACAAAAAGTCAGCTGCATAATGTAACTAGACATAGTAAGTGATATAAGTTGACTTCAGGTATGAGTTGATTAGTACTTCTTAAAAGTGCGGTGTGAGTTAAGGTACCATAAAATAGAAGGTACATTTTAAAGGGACCGTCCCGAGTCAAGACATATGTTTTTTACTGCCCTTTGTTTAAAAGTTATTTATTATTTTCTTTTTCCTAATCGCGAAAATTTTCGGTTTTCAGATTTCAACGGAAATATCCATTTTGACACATTATCGCTTTGAATCGACGTAGAGCGCGAACATGTGACATATTAGTACCAGAAAAAAATAATAGTTTCAACTTATCATCTCAAATCTTCATGAAAGAATCGATAAAAAATTAAACTTTTCAACATGAGCACCCGATGACAACTGAACCAGCAACCTTACCAAGCACATTATCGCTCCTTGGCTACAGATTAAAGCGGATAATGTTAACACATTATGACTTACCGCCAAGATATTAAGGGATTCCTCCCTACCACCACTTCTCTCTAATAATGAACTCTTTTTTCAACATTTTTAGGCCGATTTTTCGGATGAAATTTCGGTTGATATACCTAATTTAGTTGGCATCCGCATGATGGTATAGAAGGATCAATCTAATTAGGGATTGATGTTTTATAATACTGATTTATATTACATCTAATTTAATATGTATAATAATACCAAACTATATTTTGAATTGCTTATTTTTTTTAATTTGTTGTGTGTTTTTAGAACTGAAGATGAATGTATAACATTCGAAATTAGTTTTCAATAAAACAAATTTATAGAAGTGGCAAATAATTTATCAATCCCTAATACCCAATTTAGTTCACCCAAAAAAAAAATCTTTTATCAAAAACGATAAAAAAAAAATTAAAACATTCGAGTATAAAAAACCAATATATTTTTTTTTTTTTACGATTAAAATTAGTTCTATAGTATTTTTAAATACGAGGAACTTAAATCTGACGTAGGTTTTGCAAAAAATAAATAAAAAATTGTAATAACTATAAGCTGCTAAATATGGCTGACCATGCTGGGATTGCTGTTTGCGCATAACTAATTATGGATTGGAAAGAAGCGAAAGAAGAATGCGTGACATTTTTGCGAAGAGTCCTCGTTACGGTTGCAGCTATAACTACCAACACTTGATATTTTTAGGCAGGCTCTTCGATAAACATTTTTTTCTTGATTCGGGATTAGTCACTCCCCCCCCCCCAAAAAAAAAAAAAAAAATGTGCCACGTGGAAATCTCTAATTAATTACACTTTCTCTATCGATCACATCATGATAATAAAATGAAAATAAATCGGGTAGAGGAAGCCCAATAAGACGTCGACATTATAAAACAATAACTACTAATTGCTTTTGTCTTCCATTTGAAACTTTTTGATTGCAGGTCTTTTACATCTATTTAGATCTCTGACAATCATTATTATTAAAATTGAGAGGATACAATTGGAACATCACAAAGTCCTCCCTGAGTCTGTAAGTTTGAGCTTTGTTCTTTTGTATTAATTAAAATTGAGCATGAATGAATATAAAAAAATACTAAAAATTCGAACGAAATGCCGCCCCCTAAATTACGCCGCTCGGAGTAAGTGCCCCCTTTGCCTTCCTCGTCTCCTCTCCCCTCCCCCTCCCAAAAAATACTGTCAAAAACGACGATTTTGTAAAAAATCGAGCTACAGGCTTTTTACAATTTTATTTAAACACAACTGACTAGAAAAAAAAGGGTAAACCGACCGAAATTCATAGAAACGATTCCTCTCTCACTTACTCACCTCTCCTCTTGAAAAGACTAAGAGGTAACCAGATTTTTTATTTGGAAATTCGAATTATGAGGCGTTTACATTACTTGGAAGACGAAAATAAATACGAATTATCGTGGGGACTGTATTGCAGTGTTTTTATACCAAATAAAAGGAGATTTTCAAGAGACCAGAAAATCCATATGAATTATCGGGATAAACGAATTAACAGTATATGAACTATCGATATTCTACTGTAATATAGTTTAACTTATAGGTGTCATTGATATATCGTTGTAAAATATCGATATATCGGATGTTCAGATATCGACAGATAATATAGGTTTTTCAACTCTGATATATCGCGTTTCGATATCCCAACCCTACTGTGAAGAGAACCATAATTGTAGCACATCTGAATAGCGGAGTATATAGTGTTATATGTATCAATACCATATTTAATTTGAGAGGTTTTGCATTATATCTTAATATAATTTTTGATAAAAATCAATAATGACCTTCAAGTAAAGTACTACTTCCGATAAATACGTAGTGACCAAAAGTAGGGAGGTTCTCAAATAGATTTTACAGCAATCCTAAATACAAAATTCTAACTTTCTACGGCTAAACGTTTTTGAGTTATGCGAGATACGCACGCATGTACATACGAACATACGTACAGACGTCACGACGAAACTAGTCAAAATGGATTCAGGGATTGCCAAAATGGATATTTTCGTTGAAATCTGAATAACCAAAAATTTTCGCGATTATAATACTTCCTTTACTTCGTACAAGAAAGTAAAAAGAATAAGATAATGAACAAATAATAAAATAAATAAACAAAGAAAAATAAAAAAAAGATGAAATTATAATAAATCATAATGACATAATTTTTAAACCTTTAAACAAAAACAAAGTTCCAAGATTAATACATTAAAAATAATTAAAGTCAAAGAGAATACATTTATAATAATAGCAAAAATAAAGATAATGTATTAATACATAATTAGGAGCAAATTTTAGTTGAAAATAAAGAGTACTTATTTACAAATTTCTTGGAACTGCATGGACAGGCATAGGATTACTATCTGAGTAAACGGGATTTAAAAGTGGGAAGAGTATTCGAACAACGGATGGAAGACTAATGGAATTCCATTAGAATGAGGATCTGATAAGAAAAGATCCGTCAAAACCTGCGGATCGGTGGACCGTTATATAAAAATCTGAAGATTGAGAACGGGTATGGCGAGAACGAACAGAGGATTTTGAATTGAAGGAGGTCGAAGATATAAGATGGATTGGATTGGATGACTAGAGGAAGGATGCCAGAAAGTACTTACGACGGTAGGAAGGGTAAAGTCACTTCAACTCTTCATAGAATCGGGAGACAGAGGCTTCCCTCGGGATCCCGAAGATAAATGTACTGTAGCTTTCTCGATGAAATGGACAGTTTAGGGTTTATAGGTGAAAAAACCTTAGCATCTATATCACCGAAATCGTTGTCCTATATAAATAAAACGAAAAGTTTTCCTAATGTAGCTAAGCTTAATGCAGATATTGATTTAATACAGCACAGTATGTGTCTTCGCAGGCTTTAGTGTTATCTCGGATTACAGCCAGACACTGATATATGGCTGTCAACGGTTTCAGGGTCAGATAAAGGAAGCAGTCGCCTTACATAAAGTACTATTTCCATTGCTGATATTTTGTTATGAATATCCGCGCTGGATGGTATCCTTTGAATAATTTATGTGCCACATGGAGTCCTTGTTATTCATTGGACGCCATCAACATGATATATGTGGCATTGATCCATTCCTCAATGGCGGCGGAGTAACTACTTATTGTATTACGCCGATCAATTATATCATACATACTTTCATATGTTTTTAAATAATGAAAAACTGTTATTCGTTTATGAATCCTCATTAAATATTATAAAAATATTGGAAGATAACAAAAACAAAATCTCAAATACCAGTAAAAAACTAACCGATCAACGTTTCGGCAATTCAGGAATCATCAGGACAGCAAAAGATAATATCATATTGATGCAGACCAGAGACAGGACATCCCATATCAGCAGACTAAAAAAAGGCCAAACAGAGATAGTGTATCACCCTATAATATTCTATTTTTTTAAATAATTTTAATGAGTCCGCATAAACACTACTTGAAATATTCTCAGCAGCAAATACTTCTTCACATCTTCTCTCGCAAAACAACAATAAAATAGTTATTTAAACATTTTTTGCGGTATGGCAATTCTGTCCACTACATATTTTTGGTTTGTAAAACTGAAAATATATTTTAAAAGATTCCATTTAGTTTCCATTAATTAATATAAATACTAAGTGAATAATTTCTACTTTTTTTTTTTATTACATTAAATTATTACAGAGGGTATTGTACAGAACAGGATGGGAGGGTGGTGGAAGGGGGTTCGGTCGCATCCTACTGCTTTCAGGTACACGTGGCTTTCCATCTAGGGTCTAGTCTTGTAGTTCTCATAACATAGACTTTAAAAATAATAAAATAAAATAATGATCTTAAAAATATATTAATAACGACTTTTTTTTTTTTATTTCAGATAAGCATTACGGATAGAATGTTACAATAATATAGAAAAAAAAGAATAAAAGATAACAAAAGTTATGATCGAGTGGAAAATAATTATAACATGGGCCTCGAAATGAGCAAGCAAAGCAGAGCTACACAAACCAAAAACATATCCATCCGTAGGTTCAGGTAAGCATCAGTTCAAAATACATTCATAATGTTCATCTAAATGTAAAGTATTTATTATTTTTGTTTTTACTAGCTCACCGTGAAATGCTTCGCTATTGCTTGATTTGAGTATATATATATATATATATATATATATATATATATATATATATATATATATATATATATATAATAAAAATTATTGTATGTATAAATGTAGAATTAAAAAATCGAATTAATTGAAGTTCAAATTTTTTTTTTTTTTTTTTTTAATTTAATAATTTTCGGACCTAATAGCTTCAACGGGTATGAACTCGGAGATTGTAAAAAACAGTGGCTTTTCGTAGCGGGAACCTCCCTCCCTTCCTAATCTAGCGAGCTTACCTAAATAATTTTCAGATCTATTCTCCTTTACGGGAAGAAGGAGTCGACTATTAAAATTGACACTATTCTAATGTCCCTCTACTCGCTAACATAGTCCGTTCCGATTTAATAACAAGGCAGGATCTACCGGAGCCTGTATCAATGTTAAAACCGACTATTTTTGAAATAAGGATCTCTCGAAGGACCTCTATCCTCGCCAAAACTAGTATTATTTGTAGAGCGTTACAATATATGTATAAATTTCCCCCTCCTCCATGTCTTCGGGTACCGCCTGGCTTTCCAAAAAGCAGCTTCCTTGGTAGACGACTTTCTTCCATACGCTCCACATGCCCGAGCCACCTTAGCCTGCCCTTTTTTACAACACTTATTATGTCCGGCTGATCATATAATGCTCTCAAATCTTCATTCTTTCTAATTTTCCACTGTCTCTCAGAGTGGATTGGACCATATATTTTTCTGAGCATTTTTCTTTCCCATGCACGTAGTCTTTTCTCCATCTCCTTTGTCAGAACCCAAGTCTCACTGCCAAAGGTGACTGTTGGGCGAATAATTGTCTTGTAGATGATAACCCTGGCTCTCCTAGGAAGATGTAATTTACAACTTTACGAATTGCAAAAAAGCAACGATTTCCTGATGCAATTCTGACCTCCATCTCTTTATACATTTCATTGTTTTCAATGACCAGCGCTCCAAGATATTTGAAAGCCCTACAAACTGGGAAGTTATGACCATTGATACTAATCGTATGCGGTTGTTTCGGTGTAGGGTTATGGGTGCTCTTCATGTATTCCGAGAACTCTTCTGTTTGCTTCTCGCTCCATCTCTTCTAACGCTCCGGCGAGAGCCTGCAGTATTCTGGCTACCAGGTGGACATCATCGGCATAGGCCCATGCCTGTGTGTATCTGTCATAGATAGTGCCTCCAGGATTGGTTCTTATTCCTCGTACTGCTCCCTCCATAGAAAAATTAAAGAGAATTGCCGACAGAAGATCTCCTTGCCTAAGTCCATTGTTGACTGGAAAGTCCTGCCCCAATGTGCCCTGTGATTTGATCCTGCATTTAGAATTGGTCATTGTCAATCGAACCAGACGTACTAACTTCTTGGAGACTCCAAAACTTCTTAAACCTGGCAAAAGGTTTACCCTATTAACGCGGTCATAGGCTTCCTGGAAATCGATGAAGAGATGATGAAGAGTGGCATCAAATTCATGCGCCTTTTCCAAGAGCTGTTTCAGAGCAAACATGCAGTCCATTGTCGACCTTCCTTGTCTAAATCCATTTTGGTAGTCGCCAACAATTTTCTCCATGTACGCCTTCAGTCTCTTACAAATGAAGGACGATAGAACTTTGTAGGCTACATTAAGTAGGGCTATGCCTCTGTAATTTTCGCACTCTAGTCTGTCTCCCTTCTTATGTATGGGGCATAAAAGAGCTAAAGTCCAATTCATTGGTATTTTTTCATTTATCCAGACATCGAAAATTATTTCATACAATTCGTCGAGTACTGCTCTTCCGCCGTACTTCAGCAGGCCTACTGGTATACAGTCGACCCCCGGAGCTTAATAATTCTTTATGCTGTGGAGTACTTCCCAAATCTCCTCCTTCTCAGGTGGTGTTTCCACATCGTCGTCCATGTCATTTTCTAGTGTCCGATTCAGATCAAAATTCTGCTGTATTAAATCTTCGTTAAATTCTTCTTCCTTGTTCAGTAGTTCCTGGAAATATCTCGTCCATCTGTTCATGACATCGTCCCTGCCAGTCAGAACATCGCCTTTTTGGTCCTTCATAAGGTTATGTCGTGGTTTGTATCTCTGTCTGATCTGTCGTATTCCCCCAAAGAAACCTCGTACGTCCTTATTTTCATATTGGCATTATATGAGCTCATATTTCTCTCTTTCGTACTCTCTTCTTTTACGTCGCCAAAGGACACTAGCCAATTTCCTCTTATTGCTATAAAGATAGTAAGCCTGCCTCGTCTTCTTTTTCAGGTAGTTCATCCTGGCTTCATTTCTTTCCTGCATTAATCTGATGCAGTCCTCATCGAACCATTATGTCCTTTCTTGTTTCTGTCGATAGCGAAGAACCTCCTCAGCAGATGATCTTATTATTCTTTCGAGGTTCGGCCATCTTGTACTGGCGTCCGTACCATCACATTCAGAGATTTTCCTGTTGATGATATGCTTATATGCCTGCCTAACTTCTTCATTCTTGAGTTTAATGACATTGTGCGGGATGAACTTTTCTCCTGTTTCTCTACTGGGATTCGCTATTTTTCGTTTGTATTTGATGATGCTGAGAAAGTGGTCTGAGTTGCAATCTGCTCCTCTATACGCTCGGACATCTCTAATATGTGTTGCATGTCTAGAATGCACTAATACGTGGTCAATTTGGTTTCTTGTCTGTCCATCCGGGGAGACCCATGTTTCCTTGTGTATGTTCTTGTGAGGGAAATGCGTGGTGCTAATTGACAGCCTTTTCCAATAGCGAAATCAATTAGTCTTCGACCGTTCTCGTTGGATTCTTGGTGTCTGCTGTGCCTTCCTACTGTTGGTTTGAAGTCTTCCTGAAAGCCTATTTTACGCATTAAAATCCCCTAAGACTATCTTAGTTTCTGGGCAGGCCATCATAAATTCGTTCCAACGCACCATAGAAATTATCTTTGTCTTCTTCCTCACTCTCTTCTGTAGGAGCATGCACAGAAAACAGAGATGTGTTGCAAAACTGTCCTTTAATTCTCAGATAGCACATTCTATTACTAACATTTTCGTATTTCAGGATACTTCCTTTCTACTTCTTTTTAATCATGAATCCGGTCCCCAGTCTATTGGCTCTATCCCCACTGTTAATTAGGATATAATCCTTGAGCACAGTGAACTCTGATTCTCTCCATCGTATTTCCTGCAGAGCCAAGATGTCAACTCCGTACCTGTTTAGCACCATCTCAAGATTTCGGCTTGCTCCCGCTGTGAACAAGCTTCTTACGTTCCACAGTCCAATCTTAAGTCCTTTTCCTCACCATTGTTCGTTGGCAATTTTATCAGTCCGGCCTTTCATCTGTGATGTATTCGTGATAAGAGAAGTTTAAGGAGAGCGGGTCACCAGCCCACTGCCCCCGAGTGAAGGGGCTGCCCTCTCAGTGCCTCTTGACTTGCACCCCCGTCCGGAGCGGCTACCTAGGGAAGGTGATCATAGGGTGTGTACTGTGAATGACCTTGGTCTGTAATATTGGGGTGATTGTAATGTGCTGTAATAGTGTATTTCATGTGAGTGTCAGTGTATTGTTCCCCCAACCTGGAGGGCCAGTGGTGGCGCAATGGCCGGGCGATAGGGCCGCCACCTCCCTACGCAAAGCAAATAACTGTCGAAAACGGCACATCGAAAATTCGACCCGATTACACTTTCCTTACCTAGCTACGCGATCATGTCCTGCAGTTCTTCTGACCTGCAACGGTAGGAAAATAAAAGCATAGCTATAATGTTCAATGCGCTGTATCTTTGCTAATAATGGTCTGATTTCGATGATTTTTTTTGTTTTGTAGATATTTCAATTAGCTTTTAAATGAGAATTCCTATAATTAGCGGAAAATGTATACTTTTCGAGTTATGCTTTTGCGCAGTCGCTGTATCGATATCGGTAGATTTTATAATTGTAAAACCATCAAAGAGCCATGAAGATGATATAGTTAAAATTTGGTAAATATAGGTTCTATAGTTTCGGAGATTTAAGATTTTTAACAAACGAACATTTACATTTTCAGTTGACATCCGCATGTTACTACATAAGGATCAATCTAATTAAGGATTGATAAATTATAGAAGTGGCAAATAATTTATCAATCCCTAATTTACATTTTTATTTATGTAGATAGTATAGTAAGATGGCACTGTCCTGGTTCCCATAAATCAGAAATCCTCTAGAAGATTCAAACCAAATTTGAAAAACGGAAGTTTTTTGGTGAGATGAATCAAAATTTGCCATCGTTTTTAATGTGAAAAAATTTACAAGGCTAGTTTATATGATAAATTAAAAACTTTTTAAAATATATTTGACCAAAAACCAATTATTTTTTTCTTTAATATACTTTGAAAAACAAATGTTTTGCTGGAAAATCATGCTGCTGATGGTTTTCAAACTCGAGATATAAAATAATGCAATTTCAAGATGTTATATTTTTTCTCAACTTCTAGGGTAAACATTAGATAATTTTTTTGTTTTGTTAGGATTTCAATTATTTTTCAAATGAGAACTTACATAATCAGAGGAAAATGTATTCTTTTTGAGTAATCCTTTTGAGAAGCCGCTGTATAGATACCGGTAATTTTATTATTACAAAACCATCTAGGAGCCAAGATGATACAATTTAAATTTGGTAAAGATTGGTTCTGTAGTTTCAGAGATTTAAGATTTTGAACAAACGAACACTTACATTTTCATTTATACAGAAAGTGGGTGTATATATATATATATATATATATGGATACTTTAGTCCTTATGGTATGAATGGATACTTTAGTCCTTATGGTATGAATGGATACTTTAGTCCGAATACTTAATGTCCTTGAGTGCGGCAGCTTGTTCAATAAAAAAAAAAGCTAATTAATAAATGAAAAAGTAACTTCATAGTAAAAAGTAACTATAAGATATCAAAACAATGATTCAAGTCTCTCAAATAGCAGCAAATTCTACTCATAGTAAATAACGCCATCCGATTCTAATATTGTCTGTTCTAGAAGTTCAGCAACTTCCAGGAAGGACCCCTGCTATTATAGAACCAGATATCCAAACACAAAGGCAACACAGACACAAGATGAATTCACAATAAGCAAAAAGTACCAGTTGAGGAAATGGTGTCTTGAAGAAAAGAAGACACCGCTATGCTCTAGGGTGATCAATTTATATCTTAATAAAGTACTCTAAGCTTAATATCGGGCAGTAGGCAGCTTATATGTTAACAAGGTACTCCAAGCTTAATGTCGGGCAGTAGGCAGCTTATATCTTAATAAGGTACTCTAAGCTTAATGTCGGGCAGTAGGCAGCTTATATCTTAATAAGGTACTCTAAACTTAATGTCGGGCAGTAGGCAGCTTATATCTTAATAAGGTACTCTAAGCTTAATGTCGGGCAGTAGGCAGCTTATATCTTAATAAGGTACTCTAAGCTTAATATCGGGCAGTAGGCAGCTTATATGTTAATAAGGTACTCTAAGCTTGATGTCGGGCAGTAGGCAGCTTATATCTTAATAAGGTACTCTAAGCTTAATGTCGGGCAGTAGGCAGCTTATATCTTAATAAGGTACTCTAAGCTTAATATCGGGCAGTAGGCAGCTTATATGTTAATAAGGTACTCTAAGCTTGATGTCGGGCAGTAGGCAGCTTATATGTTAATAAGGTACTCTAAGCTTAATGTCGGGCAGTAGGCAGCTTATATCTTAATAAGGTACTCTAAGCTTAATGTCGGGCAGTAGGCAGCTTATATCTTAATAAGGTACTCTAAGCTTAATGTTTGGCCAGTAGGTAGCTTATATCTTAATAAGGTACTCTAAGCTTAATGTCGGGCAGTAGGCAGCTTATATCTTAATAAGGTACTCTAAGCTTAATGTCGGGCAGTAGGCAGCTTATATCTTAATAAGGTACTCTAAGCTTAATGTCGGGCAGTAGGCAGCTTATATCTTAATAAGGTACACTAAGCTTAATGTCGGGCAGTAGGCAGCTTATATCTTAATAAGGTACTCTAAGCTTAATATCGGGCAGTAGGCAGCTTATATGTTAATAAGGTACTCTAAGCTTAATGTCGGGCAGTAGGCAGCTTATATCTTAATAAGGTACTCTAAGCTTAATGTCGGGCAGTAGGCAGCTTATATCTTAATAAGGTACTCTAAGCTTAATGTCGGGCAGTAGGCAGCTTATATCTTAATAAGGTACTCTAAGCTTAATGTCGGGCAGTAGGCAGCTTATATCTTAATAAGGTACTTTGAGCTTCATATCGGGCAGTAGGCAGCTTTTATCTTAATAGGGTACCCTAAGCTTAATGTCGGGCAGTAGGCAGCTTATATCTTAATAATGGTACTCTAAGCTTAATGTTTGGCCAGTAGGTAGCTTATATCTTAATAAGGTACTCTAAGCTTAATGTTTGGCAGTAGGCAGCTTATATCTTAATAAGGTACTCTAAGCTTAATGTCGGGCAGTAGGCAGCTTATATCTTAATAAGGTACTCTAAGCATAATGTCGGGCAGTAGGCAGCTTATATCTTAATAAGGTACTCTAAGCTTAATGTCGGGCAGTAGGCAGCTTATATCTTAATAATGGTACTCTAAGCTTAATGTTTGGCAGTAGGTAGTTTATATCTTAATAAGGTACTCTAAGCTTAATGTTTGGCAGTAGGCAGCTTATATCTTAATAAGGTACTCTAAGCTTAATGTCGGGCAGTAGGCATCTTATATCTTAATAAGGTACTCTAAGCTTAATGTCGGGCAGTAGGCAGCTTATATCTTAATAAGGTACTCTAAGCTTAATGTCGGGCAGTAGGCAGCTTATATATTAATAAGGTACTCTAAGCTTAATGTCGGGCAGCAGGCAGCTTATATCTTAATAAGGTACTCTAAGCTTAATGTCGGGCAGTAGGCAGCTTATATGTTAATAAGGTACTCTAAGCTTAATGTCGGGCAGTAGGCAGCTTATATCTTAATAATGGTACTCAAAGCTTAATGTTTGGCAGTAGGTAGCTTAGATCTTAATAAGGTACTCTAAGCTTAATGTCGGGCAGTAGGCAGCTTATATCTTAATAAGGTACTCTAAGCTTAATGTCGGGCAGTATGCAGCTTATATCTTAATAAGGTACTTTGAGCTTCATATCGGGCAGTAGGCATCTTTTATCTTAATAGGGTACCCTAAGCTTAATGTCGGGCAGTAGGCAGCTTATATCTTAATAATGGTACTCTAAGCTTAATGTTTGGCAGTAGGTAGCTTATATCTTAATAAGGTACTCTAAGCTTAATGTTTGGCAGTAGGCAGCTTTTATCTTAATAAGGTACTCTAAGCTTAATGTCGGGCAGTAGGTAGCTTATATCTTAATAAGGTACTCTAAGCTTAATGTTTGGCAGTAGGCAGCTTATATCTTAATAAGGTACTCTAAGCTTAATGTCGGGCAGTAGGCAGCTTATATCTTAATAAGGTACTCTAAGCTTAATGTCGGGCAGTAGGCAGCTTATATCTTAATAAGGTACTCTAAGCTTAATGTCGGGCAGTAGGCAGCTTATATCTTAATAAGGTACTCTAAGCTTAATATCGGGCAGTAGGCAGCTTATATCTTAATAAGGTACTCTAAGCTTGATGTCGGGCAGTAGGCAGCT